>VRYO01000690.1:801180-827980 GCA_009812075.1 Sialia sialis | reverse complement strand
ATTCAGGAATTCCCAATCCCAATGGGATACAGGGGAGTTATTCAGGAATTCCCAACCCCACCAGGTTCTGAGGCTCCGCCAGGAATTCCCAATCCTATCGGGATCTGGGTGTTCAGCGGAGAATTCCCAGTCCCACTGGGATTTGGGGAGCAGCCAGGAATTCCCAAACCCATTGGGGCCTGGGGTTAAGTTGGGAACTCCCAGTCCCATCGGCATCTGGGGTTCATCCAGGAATTCCCAATCCCATTGGGATCTGGAGGCTTATGCAGGAATTCCCATTCCCCCTGGCTCCCTCTGGATACCTTGTCCAGCAGTGTCCGGCTCACGGCCCCGCTGCGGTTGACATCAGCATCCAGCGACACCTCTGTGGGACAGGGGTGAGATGGGAAAAGGGGAAATCCCAGGAATGGTATTCAGGAATGGGGGCTGGGAGCCGTTCCCCCCTTACCCACACAGGTGAGATAGAGCACTGCCCGGCCCACGGGAACCCCGCCAGCCTCGCGGAAATAGGAAATCCTGACCTGCAACGAGGATTGGAGCTGGAATCCCAGGATCCAGCAGGAAATCCCAGCACCCAGCAGGAATCCAAACACCCAGCAGGAATCCAAAAACCCAGCAGGAATCCCAATACCCAGCTGGAATCCCAGGATCCAGCAGGAATCCAAACACTCAGCAGGAATCCAAAAACCCAGCAGGAATCTCGACACCCAGCAGGAATCCCAGCACCCATCCCGGTGTTCCCAGCACCCAGCGGGGAATCCTGGGATCCAGCAGGATCCATCTCCCACCTTCTCGTCACCCACGTCCTTGCTGGGAGCGTCCATGGCCAGCAGCAGCTCGGGGCCGGGGGCCAGGGGCCAGCGAGTGACGCTCGAGGGCAACTTCACACTCTGGGTCTCGTGCAGCAGCCAGAGCCTCACCCCCGGCGTGGCCTGAGCCTGGAAAGAGGCAGCGCCCCGCGGAGCCGAGCTAGGAACAGCCGGGGACAGCGGTCAGCGTCCAGGGAACAGCGAGGGGACAGCAGGGGAACAGCGGTCAGCAGCCCGGGAACAGCGAGGGGACAGCGGTCAGCATCCCAGGAACAGCGAGGGGACAGCGGTCAGCATCCCGGAGACAGCGAGGGGACAGCGGTCAGCATCCCAGGAATGACCATGGACAGTGGGGGGACAATGGTCAGCACCCCAGGAACAGCCAGGGACAATGAGAGGACAATGGTCAGAATCCCAGGAATGACCAGGGACAACAAGAATTCTGCCAGGAGCAAGGGGAAATTAAAATATTCCTGGGAAATGCAACCTCAGCAAGGGCTGGGATATGGAATTGGGGTAAAAATTTCAATGGGATAAAAACCGGCAATTTTGAATTGCAGCAAATCCAGAAAATTGTGATTTCAACGAGTACTGACATGCGGAATTGGGATAAAACCTTCAATGGGAACAAATCCTGGGGTTTGGAATAGCAATTTGCCCTGGGAAATCCAAATATTTCTGTAACACACGACTTCAGCAAGGGCTGAGATATGAGATTTTGGTACACCCTTCAAGATGGAAAAAATCCTGAAATTTTGAATATCAACAGGTTCTGGAAATGTAAATATTCCTGGAAAATGCAATTTCATCAAGGGCTGTGATGTGGAATTGGGATAAATCCTTCAATGGGAAAATAATCCTGCAATTTAGAATGACAGCAAGAGGTGCAAAATGCAGCGAATCCTGGGCAATGCAGCTGCAATAAATCCTGCAACATTCAGTGGCAGGAGATCCTTCAGTGTGGAACAAATCCTGAAATGCTGAACATCAGCAAGTCCTAAAAGTTGCAAATAATCCTGGAAAGTGCGACTGCAACAAGCCCCAAGAAATGGAATTGGGATGAAATCTTTAATATGAACAAATCCCGCAATTTAGAAAATTCAGAGTAGCAATAAATCATTGAAAATGCAAATAATCCTGGAAAATGAGAAGGCAACAAGTGCTGCAATGTGGAACTCCGATAAATCCTTCAATGTGGAACAAACCCTGAAATTTAGAATGGTGAGAAGTCCTGAAAATTGCAAATACTCCTGGAAAATGCGACTGCAGCAAGCCCCGAGAAATGGAATTGGGATAAAATATTCAATATTAACAAGTCCTGAAATTTAGAGAATTTAGACTGGCAATAAATCATTGGAAATGTAAATAATCCTGGAAAATGCTGAGGCAACAAGTGCTGCTTTGCACCCGGGAATAAACGGGAATAAACAGGAATAAATCCCATAAAAATACCCGCAAGATTCCCTCAAAAACCCCAAATCCGGGGATATTCCAGGTGCAAAGCACACCCGGGAATAAACGGGAATAAACGGGAATACACGGGAATAAATCCCACAAAAATACCCGCAGGAATCCCTAAAATAAAAACAAATCCGGGGATATTCCAGGTGCAAAGCGCACCCGGGAATAAACGGGAATAAACGGGAATCAATCCCACAGAAATACCCGCAGGCATCCCTCAAAAAACCCAAATCCGCGGATATTCCAGGTGAAAAGTGCACCCGGGAATAAACGGGAATAAATCAGAATAAATCCCATAAAAATACCCGCAAGCATCCCTCAAAAAACCCAAATCCGGGGGTACTCCAGGTGAAAAGTGCACCCGGGAATAAAGGGGAATAAATCAGAATAAATCCCATAAAAATACCCCCTGGATTCCCTAAAAAAACCCAAATCTGGGGATATTCCAGGTGCAAAGCGCACCCGGGAATAAACGGGAATAAACGGGAATTCATCCCACAGAAATACCCGCAGGAATCTCTGAAAACCCCAAATCCGGGGATGAACCCCGCAGAGCTCCCGCGGTGCGCTCGGGGTTTGGGGCAGGATCTCCCCAAAATCGGCGTTTCCCGAGCGCAGCCGGGCAGGCCGGAGCTCCAGGGGAAAATCCCAGCCCGGGGCAGCGGGATCGGGGAAGGAAATTCCGAGCGAAATCCCGGGACAGGACCGGAGCCGGGGCCGGGGGGGTTCGCTCTCCGCCTTCCCCGAAAGGGGGAATGTTCCTTATTCATTTATTTCTGATTATTGGTTTATTATTTAATATGTAATTTTATTTCTTGTTTATTGTTTCTGATTTCTTATTTCTTGTTTCTGATTTCTGATTTTTTATTTGCTATTTCTGATCTCTCACTTCTTGTTTCTTATTTCTGATTTCTGACTTCTGATCTCATCCCGGCGGGATGTGGAGCGCAGCACGAAACTCCCAAAAAGGGCTTTGTGGCACCCCAAAACTGGCAAAATCCCGCTGGGAATGCTGCGGCCAGGGTTGGAGTGTCTGTGAGGGATGGACAGAGGGATGGGACAGCGGGATGGACGTGGAGATGGACACCGGGAAGGGACAGAGGGAAGGGACAGCGGCAATCCCACCCCTCACCCCTCCCGGGCCAGCATCCCCCGGAGCAGCAGCATCGCCCCCGCCCCACCGCGCGCTATTTTCGGGCTCCGGTTAATGGGATCAAGGGGAAAAAGCGGATTTGTGCCCCGCGCTCACCCGCACACGTCCAGGGCCAGCTCGGTGCCCAGCACGCACACGGTGCTGCCGGGGCGCTGCGTGGACAGCTGGACACGGCGCTGCTGCGCCATCGCCGCCAGCCCGGCCACCCTCGGGTGCCGCGCCCCGCGCCCGCCGGCGATTTATAAAGCCGGGCTGCTGGGAGGGGATCAAGCCAAGCCCGGCCTAATCCCACCTCCGGGCTGGGTGCGCGCGGCCGGAGCGGGGGAAGCGGCCCGGGACACCCACGGGATGTCCGGGGGGCTCCGGGGGGAGCGGTCAGCGCCCGGCCCACGCCGTGAAATATTCACCGCGACAGCCGAGCCGTGCTGGGGCCGCGCCAGCGCCGCGCCCGCCCGGCTCCGGTTTCTCGTTTGCCTGAAAGGTTTTATTTGTTCAGCCGGGACAATGCGCTGGAATTTCTCCTCCGGGGAGGGCTGGAGCTGCGGGGCGCTGCCGGGGGGATGTCACCTGCGCTGGCGACAGCGGACCCCCGGCGGCTTTAATCGCTTTTGTTTTAATTAAACCCTTGGCTGCGCGTGGGAGAGGAGAGCCCTTTGTCCCTGCAGCTGTTCCCAAACCCCCTCCCCGCGGGGTCACGCGCGGCCCGGATTTAATGTCGCTCCTCGGGGCCCGGGAATGCCAGCGGGGACACAGCCCCGGGAATGGAGGCGGAAACGGGCTCAGAAATCCGCTTTTGGGGCAAAAAGGGGGCGGGTGAGTGGCATGTGTGGGATGCTTCTCCAGCGTCGCAGGAGCCCGAGCGCACCTCAGAAACGCTGCCAGGAAAGCAAATTGCCCAAAACTCAGCGCGTTCGACCCCAGAAGGGCAGCGGGGCTGCGCAGGGCCGGGCCGTGCCCGGGACACGGGGCGGGTTTCGGATCCCGGGGAGGTGCCGCGCGGGTGCCAGGCCGGGCACGGGGAAGTGTCAGGTGGAGACAAAGAGCGGAGAGACACGGAAATTCCCTCCTGGAGAAGGCGTGAAAAGGTCCTGAGCAGAGCAGGGGGGGTTCCTGCAGGCTGAGAAGCAGGTTCCCCTGCGGGAAGCGATTTTTTGGCTGTAGCAGGGAATTTTGAAGGTGTTACCAGATGGAAACCCGCGAGCGGGGACTCCGTGACCCAGTCGGGGCCCGCACCCCCCAGAGAAACCTCCCCACCAGCCCCAAACCAAGCCCCTAGCCCAAAACCAGACTCCAAACGAGATTTCCACACCAGGAGCAGAGGAGAGAAGGACGAGAGATGGGGAAGCGCTGCCCCCTCAGTGTCCGTGAAGCTTTATTGGCCAAACCCGTGCTTTGGGTGCTTTTTCAGCGCAGGAAATGCACATTCCCCTGGGCTGTGGGAAATGCACATTCCCCTGGGCTGCTGCAGGAAATGCACCTTCCCCTGCAGGAGCTAGCCCGGGAGGCTCAGGGCACCATGTGCCACCACTTGAAGGCGAAGGGCTTGCGGCGCACGTTGGTGCCGCAGTGCACGTCCCCCGACAGGACGTGGTAGGAGAAGAAGTCGTCGATGAAGGTGCAGGAGAGGCCCAGCGGCTCCAGCAGCTCCCGCACGCGCTGCTCCAGGCAGCAGCGCCCGCCCACCACGGGCCCGAAGGGCTTGGGGATGCCCAGGTGCCGGCCCAGCACCAGCATGTTCACCTGCAGCAGCGCGGTGTTGAGGCACGGATCCATGCCGGGGGTCGGGGTAGGATTGTGGGGTCAGGGTCTCACCATGTCTGGGAACAGCGCGTCGGCGCGGGAATTCGTGAGGATGAAGAGCTGCGGGATGTCCACGATGTCCTGCTCGCTCAGCCCCAGCTCCTGCTTCAGCAGGTTGCGGTTCCAGTCGATGCAGCGCTGCGGGAAGCAATTGGAATTGTCATCCCGGCCCTCCCAATGCCACCCATGGGCCTGCAGGATCCTGCGTGGATCCCATCCCATCCCTGGGGAACCCCAACCCCATCCCAACCACCCATTCCCATCCAACCCCATTCCCACCTCACCCCATCCTCTCTCTCCCCTCAGCTGCCACCTCAGTGTCCCTTGGGGCATCTCCCTCTCCTCACCCACTGTGGCCATTCCTCAGGACCCCCAAACCCTTCCCCCAGTGACTCCCCCAGGCTGGAGGAGCAGGAATCCCCTGGATCAGCGATCCCAACCCACCTGCACGTGCCGGTTGTCACTGCGCAGGGACTCGTCCGCCAGGATCTCATCGATGCTTCTCTTCTCAGTGCCCTTCAACCCTGGGGACAGCAGGGGACAGTGAGGGGTAGTGAAGGACAGTGAGGGACAGCGGGGGACAGCAGAGCGGACACTGGGATGGAGAGCAGAATGGACACTGGGAAGGGACAGCAGGAATGGCATCCCCCAGGGATGTCCCCAGCCCCCCCTCACCAATGAACTGCGTGGCCTCCCCATGGCCCTGCTGCTGCTTCTCCTTGAAGAGTTTGTAGCAGGCGTTGGGACTGGCCAGGAGCAGCCGGAATCCCTGTGGGACAGAGCCCGGGGGTCACCCCTGGCTATGGGGGATAAAACAGCCCAGAGTCTGGCTGGGAGGCACCATGGCCATCCCAAATCCAGTCCTATGGGCTGCCTGTGGTGATTCCAAATCCATCCCCAGGTTTGTAGGACGCCCAAATCCATCCATGGGCCATGGGATACCCACCATGACCCCAAACCCAGCCCTGGAGCCATGGGATACCCACAGGGATCCCAAACCCAGCCCTGGACCCATGGGATGCCCATGGTGATCCCAAACCCATCCCTGGGCCATGGGAAGCCCACTCTGATCCCAAATCCAGCCCTGGAGCCATGGGATGCCCACACTGATCCCAAACCCAGCCCTGGAGCCATGGGAAGCACAAGCAGCTAGAAAAGGGGATTTTTGGGGTGTTCCAAAGAGCCCTGGGGAGGCTGTGGGGCCGGCACCTTCCTGTCGAGGGCGGGGACGAAGGTGAGGAACTCATCCACATGGCCCACGCTGAGCCACTCGGAGTAAACCTCGAGCGGCGCCTGCACCGTCTGCGCGAACAGGAAATCCCGCACGGCCCGGCACATCCTGCGGCCCGACGCCCTGCGGGGACACGACAGGGATGGGGATGGGGACAGGGACAGGGACGGGCTGGTGGGCACTGTTGCTTGGTACAGAAATCACTCCCTAGCACAAAATTTGCTCCCCTTGCCCAAAATTTGCTCCCCTCAAAATTCACTCCTTGGCACTAAACCCACTCCCCAGCCCAAAATTCATTCCCCTCAAAATTCACCTCCCTTCCTCAAAATCCACTTCCATCAAAAATTCACTCCCCTTCCCAAAATTCACTCCCCTCAAAATTTGCTCCCCAGCCCAAAATTCACTCCCTTCCCCGAAATTCAGCACCAAAACAGCTCCAAATATCTCATTTTTATCCTGGGAACCGGTTGGAAATGGTGGCCCGAGCTACATTACAGACCTCGACATATTTAAATACATACAGTCACAGAAATTATAGATTGTTCTACTGTAATATAGATTTATCTGCCTAATAGCCCAATTAGGTATCATTATGTCTGTTCAATATTAATATATCCCTGTGTTGCATAGAAAGTGCATTTATATATGCATACATATATAAATACATATTGCTGAATCCCTGTATTATAGAAATATATCAATATGAATATGTATTACTAGTCCCTATCTTATAAAAATATATATTACTAAATCCCTACATTATATAAATATATAATACTAAATCTTTGTCTTACACAAATATATATTACTAGATCCCTATATTATATAAATATCTCAACTCATCTCCCTATATTTTAGATAAATACATTGATATATCCCCATATTTTATATAAAAGTGCGTTAATACATACATGTTATATAAAAATATATTGCTGGACTCTTATCTTATGTAAAGATATAATATAAATATATATGAATAGATTCTTACATTATATAAATATATAGACATATCTCCCTGTACTTTGGATAAATACATCAATATATTCCTACATTATATAAATACATCAATGCAAATATATATTACTAGACCCCTACATTGCATAAATATATAAATGTATCTCCCTGTATTTTAGATAAATACATCGATATATCCCTATATTACATATAAAGTGCATTCATATATACATGCTATATAAGTACATATTGCTGAATCCCTAACTTATATAAACGAATTGCATAAATACATATTAGTAGTTCCCTACATTACATAAATATATTTATGTATCTCTCTCTATTTTAGATAAATACATCGATATATCCCTGTATTCTATAAATATACGAATACGAATATATTACTAGATCCTTATATTATATAAATATGTAAATGTATCTCCCTGTAGTTTAGGTAAGTACATCAACATATCCCTGTATTATATATAAAGTGCATCAATATGTACGTTATATAAATATATAATACTAAATCCCTATCCTATATGAATTTATATTACTAGATCCCTATATTTTATAAATATATGAACGTATCTCCTTGTATTTTGGATAAATCCATTGATTTATCCCCACATTTCCCCCGAGGACATCTCAGGCCGGGTCTATCCGTAGGGATTGGATCGTTCCGCTTTGGGCTGAGCTTTTCCCATCCCTGTGATTCCCACATCCCAAATTTTCTCAGCCAGACCCGGCTGGGGAAGGCGTTAATTAAATCCCCGGTAATAAGGGATAATGACGGCCCCAGTGCGGCTGGGAAATGCCATTTCCCTGCCTCTGGAAGCAGCGTGAGCCCCTGCCTGGGACCTGTGGGTTTTTTGGTGTCAGAGCAGGCGGGATTGGGTGCGGGAGTTGTTTTTCGGTGTTTTTTATTCCCGGAAAATGCGCTCCTTTGTGGAGCGTTTCTGCAGGGAGCTTTGTTCCCGCGGGGCTGCCAAGCACCGCCTGCCCTGGGCACAACAATTCCCAGTTATTCGGGATTTCACCCTTGCCTGGAGCCCGCCGCTCCTCTCCGAAAAGAACAAATCCAAGCGCAGGATTGGGAAAAAAAAAAAAAAATAAAAAAAAAATAAAAAAAAAAAACAAACCACGGGAAAACGGGAGCAGCGGCCGGGTTTTGTGAGGATCGGAGGAGCAACCGGGGGGTTTGGTGGGGTCGGCCCCGGGTGTTTTTGTGTTTTTTCCTCCAAGAGGTTCCCGAGGGGGTTGGGGGCTGCGGAGCCTCACCAGGGCAGGGGGCTGCCGATGAGGATCCGCCCCAGCGGGTACTCCTTGCCCCGCACCGTCACCGGCGGGCTCACGTCCAGGTTCCCGAAGGAGTCCAGGCTGGTCACGCTCTTCCCGGGGGGCTCCCGGGTCACGTAGCCAAAATCCGGGCCCTGGGAAAGAGGGGAGAGGTGCCAATCTCCCGTGCGGGATTTGTTTTTGGGGGAAAGGGGGATTTCAATGCGAGGACACACCAGGATCTTCTTGAAAGCGAAATCCTTCAGGCCTCTGTTCCTGGGAGAGTCGAAGACCACGGGGAAGGTTTTGTGTGGAGCTTCCACATAGCCGAACTCCAACTCATCCTGCGGGAAGGAGAGGAGGAGGAAGGCGCTGGAGGGTGATAGGAATCTCCACCAGGGATGTAGGGAGGGTGGGGCAGGAAACGGGGCAAGCCTGGCAAAGCTCAGCCTAAACCACCGGGGAGGCTCCGGCCCGGCCCTACGAAGTGACACCGCAGCCACGGTGTCCCCCTGGCACTGGGACCCTCCTGCCCGGCCCCACGGTGTCACCCTTTCCGTGGGGTCCCCTCGTACAACGAGGTCACTCTCGAGGTGTCCCGCGAGTCCCTTTTCCAAAGCACCACAGGGACCCTTCTGCAAAAGGGACCCCCTTGCAATGTCCCACAGGTCCCTTTTGCAATGGGATCCCTCATGCAGTGTCCCCCCTGGGTCCCCTCCCTCACTGGGGTCCCCCTTGGCAATGGGCCCCTCCCGTCCAGCCCCACGGGGTCCCTGTCCCGGTGCCCCCCAGTGTCCCTGGTGCCAGCCTGGGCTCCTCGGCCATTGTCCCCATCCGTGCCACCCCCGACAGCATTCCCTGTGCCTCAGTGCCCGCTCCCTGCTCCATCCCCTGGCATTCCAGCTGCAGCCCAAGCCAAGGGGTGACACTCCTCTCCTGTGCCCGGGGGTGCCCACCTGGATCCAGCGGTCGCTGCGCGTGTCCTGCTCCGAGCACACGGTCAGTTTGCAGTTGGCTTTGCTCAGCAGCGCCCGCAGCCCCTCCAGGAAGGCCTCGTTGGAATCTGAGCCCTGCTTGATGCTGGGGGTACAGGGGGGGACTGGGGCTGCGAGGGAGATCCCCGGGAGCCCCCAAAACCCTGGCCCCGCAGCTCACTCCTCATTCCTGAACACCCTGGACAACATTTCCGTGTGGGGCTGGACCTGGAGAGGGAACTGCAGCCTTTCTCCTTGGGATTTAAACACTCTGGGCAACATTCCTGCATGGAATTGGACCTGCAAAAGGCCTCCAGTGTTTTTCTTTGGGATCAAAATGCCCTGGGCGGCATTCCTGAATGGGATTGAACCTGGAGAGGGAGCTCCAGTCTTTGTGGGACTGAACCTGGAGAGGGAAGTGCAGCTTTTCTCCTTGGGATTTAACGGCCCTGGGCAACATTCCTGCATGGGAATGGACCTGGAGAGGGAACTGCAGCCTTTCTCCTTGGGATGGAAATGACTCCCACAGCCCAGCTGGCTCCCTTCCCAAACTCTCCCAGTCGGGAATGCCTAAGCCTGGCTCCCCTACGGCCCCACAGAGCCAGGAGGGGTCGGGGACTCCTCCCTGGAGAGTCCTCCAGGGCAGGACACGGCGGGGACACCCCTCCTACCTGCAGACAAACACCTCCAGGGGCTGCTGGGTGTTGGGCGTCATGATCCAGGGCGCCACGCGGAACACCACGGTGTCCGTGAAGATCGGCGTGCCCGGCGAGTCCTGATGGAGCCAAAACGGAGTTTGGGACCTCCAGCATGGGGGGGTTGTTAAGGGCTGGGTGCCCGACCCCCCATACCTTATGGGGCACCTCCAGCAGGCTGGCGCTGAAGGACACGAGGCCGCTGAAGCCCCTGTCGGGGAACGCCAGCCCCTCCACGTAGAAAGTGCTGTCTCCGTGGCCAGCGCGCTCCAGCACGTAGGAGAGCTTGTCGGGGCCCAGCACGGGCTTGTAGCGTGGCAGGGCATCACCACCTGGAGAACCCCGGATTCCCACCCCAAACTCAGCAGCCTGGAGAATTCCCACAGCCTGCCCACAGGGACACAGCAGCAGCAGCAGGAGGAGCTGGCTGCTGCCCAGGGGTGGCAGAGGAGCCACCTCCTCCTCCTCGTCTTCCTCCTCCCTGGGGAACACGCCTGATCTTCCCAGGACAAAGAGGACTCTGTCCCCTCGGGTCCAGCGCTTTCAAGGTGCGTGGCTCCAGCTGAGGATCTAATGACACCCTTGGCTCCCCAGACCTGATTATCAGCGCAGAGCTGCAGGGATCCAACCGTTCAAAGGCGAAGGGTGATGCCCAGTGGCATGGGCTGCTTGGATCCCTGCCCAAGCCAAAACAGTGCCAGGAACCACATGGGGCCTCCTGCACCATGGCAATCCCAAAATTCCAGCAGTCTCGTTGGGAAAAGCCTCTTGGGAGCCTTCTCTCCCTTGATTTTTCCCATCTAAGCCCACCTTGTGCTGCAGCAGAAGAGCTTTGGGGGGAAAAGGGTGGTTACACAAATAGAGGCGCCCCAATGAACAAAAGCTGTGGGGCTGGCTCACCTTGGGGTCCCGCGGGAGTATTGGGGACAGGGGAAGGCAGAGGTACTCACGGATGGCGTGGAATACCCGCACTTTGTCTGCGTCACTCTCGGGGACATGCAGCACCACCTGGTACTCGGCGAAGATGGCGCTGGGTCCCTGGGTCCGCAGCAGCATCACCGACATGTCCTGGAGGTCTGCGGGACACGGGGACACCAAGGGAGGGGATGGCAGTGGGGGAGCCCCCAGGGAGCCCCTCGGGGTCACAGCCCACCTGCCAGGGTCCGGATGTCCGCCTGGCCGCAGTCCGTGCCCCCCGCGCCAGGGCTGTCCCGGTCACAGTTCACCAGCAGTACGGCCCCTTGTCCGTCCGGGCCCCACGTCCACTCGGCCTGGAGGAGAAGCACCAGGAGGGGACAGGAGCAGGATTTTCACCCATCCCCATGCTCAGAGGAGAACCTGAGCACACCATTCCAAACTGGACAGTGCCGGTCAAAACCACCCCATTCCCGTGGGCTCCTCCAAACCATCCCATTCCAATGAGCCCCTCCAAACCGCTCCATTCCCAATAGCAGCTCCAAACCACCTCATTCCCAATGGCCCCTCCAAACCATCCCATTCCCATCAGCAGCTCCAAACCATCCCATTCCCAATGGCCCCTCCAAACCATCCCATTCCAATCGGCAGCTGCAAGCCACCCCATTCCAATGAGCCCCTCCAAACCATCCCATTCCCAACAGCAGCTCCAAACCACCCCATTCCCAATGGCCCCTCCAAATTGCCCCATTCCCGTGAGCCCCTCCAAACCACCTCATTCCCAATGGCCCCTCCAAACCATCCCATTCCCGTGGGCTCCTCCAAACCATCCCATCCCAACAGCAGCTTCCTGCAAGGCCTGCACGGACTGTTCTGAGATTTTATCTCCCCATGAGGCTGGAAGTGCCTCCAGCCTCGTCTGGACACAGCTGCAGCGTTTCTGGAAGCTCAGCCCATCTCGATAACCAATTTATGCCAACGATCAGGCTGTGGTTAATTAGCCTGGCTGGGCTGTGGTTAATTAGCCTGGCCTAAGCGCCTTGGCACATGCAGATGTGTGGCAAAAGGGGGAAATCTGCTGTTTGTTCAACTCAGTCAGCAGCACCTTTGGGGCCCAGGAAGGAAAAGAAAAAAAGAAAGGAAAGAGAAAGGAAGGAAAAGGGAAGGGAAAAGGGAAGGGATAGGGAAGGGAAAAGAGAAGGCATAGAGAAGGAAAAGGGAATAAGAAGGGAAGGAGAAAGAGAATAAAAAGGCGAGAGTTTTCTCCTACAGGATCCTCAGGCCCTGTCTGGAGCCGCGGGAGGTTTTGGCGTGGAATAGGAAAATAAATCCTTTTCCTCCTCAATTAGTAGGCTGAGGATGTCCTGGGCTGCTCACCCTCCCGCAGACACCACCCAGGTCCCTGTCCCTCCTGGAGATTTTCCAGGAAGAGGCCAGCAAGGGATACGCCCTCCACAGTGCATCTCCTCACCTTGTCCTTGCCCTTGCTCTTCACCCGGCCGCTCCGGCTGCAGTCCACGTCCAGGGACACCTCTGGAACAGCGAGAGGGGAGGAAGCCACGGGCAGGAGACGAGCTCTTGGTGCCAATTTGGGCTCCTCCTTGGCACTGTGACCCCACACCCACCCCATCTCATCCCCCCAGAGCTGCTCCAGAGTGATTCCAGCAAAGCAGGGGAAGAAAATCCAACCCAACTGCCTTGCCATGACTTTCCCTTTTTGATCTCCAGCTGTCTGCTCTCATTTTGGTTCCCCCCAGGAGGGACATCCCCACTTCATGGCAGATTTTACCTTTTCCTACCATTTTTTTACATTTTCATGGCAGATTTTGTTTTCATTACTTTTTTTTAACGTTTTCAAGGCAGGTTTTACATTTTCACCAATTTCCTATTGATTGTCCTGTCTCACATGAAGCTGAAATACACTGATGGAGGCACAAAAATGCATTTTCACCATGGTTGAGCAAACACCCAAATAATTTCTAGGAAATCTAAGAAGGACTTCCCCCTCACAGAGCTCTTCTTGTCTCAAATTTCTGTCTGTGCTGCAGAGATTTACCAGTGACCTCATCCAAAGCCCATGTTAATCCTAACCCAAAAACTCCTCCAGATGGGGTACACAAGGTGTGGAAAACACAGGATGGAGGCAGAGATTGTTCTCCTTGGGGCACAGAGGTCGACGTGGAAAAGCTGGGAGGGAAACTCGAAATCTAACCCAGAGAAGAACATTTGGAAGGCAAAACATCTGTGGCCAGTGGTGGCCCCAGTTGGCTCCAGTGGCGGACGTGGGAAACCTTCGGCCTCTCCAGGGGCGATTTTGGGAGGTGTAAGCATGATTTGAGGACACAGGTCTGACTGTCATGTGAAGGCTTCAAAATCCCAAATTTAGGGTAATTAATCCATCCAAGTGGAAGCTTCTGCACCCAGACCGGTTGTCTAGACTCCCTTTGTAGTCAGCAGGGGAGAGCAGGCATTTGGAGGGAATGATTCACCTCACCCTAAAGTCCTGAAATAGGTCAGGCACCGCTTTAGTGCTGATTCCTTGCCCCTTGCTGGCACAGAGGAGGCGCCGGCCAGAGCCGGGTGAGGAGATCTCCTGTGGATCCTCTTCTCCCAGAGGAACCACCTCAGCAGGCCCAGGAGGATGCTCTGGGTGGGGACACAGCCCAGCCTTCATCTCTCCCACACCATATAAGGCAGTGTTTAATTAATCGCATTTTAATTATTTCCCTCTTGCTCATCAGCATCGGTGAACACCCAAAACTTTATTGCCTGTGGCCCCCGAGGAATTCTGGCCTCGTGGATCCAGCCAGATCCCAAGAGACCAGGAATTCCCAAGCCTTGGTGGGCACCTACCGACACAGGTGAGGTACAGCCAGGCCACCGCCAGCTCGCGGCCCTCGCGGTCATAGTAGGAGATCTTCACCTGCAGAGACACCCACACCGTGACCCACACCCCATGGGGTGGAGATCCCCACACTGTGACCCACACCCCATGGGGTGGTGGGATCTCCACCCCCACACCATGACCCTCACCCCATGGGGTGGTGGGATCTCCACCCCCACACCATGACCCTCACCCCATGGTGTGGTGGGATCTCTGCATTCCCAGGATCCCAGAATGAGCTGGGAAGGGCTCCACGAGGATCACTGATCCAACCCCAGCTGGGTCCCGGCAGATTCATCCCAGCCATTCTCCATGAATCACAATTCTTTGGAACCCTCTGTGCCAGCTCCAGCACAAAATCGTGCATGGAAAAAGCCCAGCTTGGGATTTTTTTTGCTGACTTTTGCAACCACCATGATGTCACTATTAGGGCACCAAGTGGGACCTTCTCTCTTCTCCTTCTGGGTTTCATTTCTCGTCAGTGCCAATTACACAACTCTGCTTAACCACCCTGGTACCAGCATTACTCAGAAATCCTCGAGTTTTCCCAGGAAATTTTACTTCTTTTCCCCGGTTTGGGCACATGAACAGCATCTGACCTGGTTGTCATCGACTGTCCTGCTGGTGACATCGATGGTCACCACCACCTCGATGTCAGGATCCAGGGGCCACCGGGAGTCCATGGTGGGCTTTGTGGCGGGGCTGTGGATCATGTGCACCGTCACCGCTGGCGTGGCGTGCACGTCAAAGGACGCTGCACCTCTTGGGGTGGACCTGGAATGGAGCAATCTTGGGTCAGAGACCACGGGAGCCAAGTGCCCAACCTGGAATTAAACCCAGCCACGACTGGGGAAGGGCCCCCAGACCATCCCTGGCTGATGAAATGGTTCCTGGAGTTTCACACGTGGGATCTTTGTGGCAGCGTTGAGCAAGCCCAGCTCCCACTGCAGCTCCGGCATGTCCAGTGTTCATCCTACATCAAACATCCCTCCGCAACAGTGAGAAATTCCCAGAATTTCAGTGTCCCGTGACAAAACCCCAGCCGGGGAAGGAAATTATTTCCATGCCAACCCCGCATGGAGCTGGGTGTTGTAGGAGCATCCCGTGACCCGAGGGATGCTCGGGCTGGAGTGGAGCCTGGATCTGGGCACGCACACCCGGCTCCTTGACATCCTCGGGAGCCTTTGAAGTGCTGCTCCCTGCTCATTACAGCCCCGGCAGCTCCGACCTGCTCCCTCCTCCAGGCTGGGTCCCAGGGGAACCAGGTGGGAATTTCAGCAGCGCGAACATAAAAAACCCAACATCAAAACCCCGCCGCGGCAGGGATTTATCCCCGGTGTTGCTCTTGGCGTGGTATCTCCAGTGCCTGCAGCAGCTTCTGGAGAGATTAAGGCATTTCCTGAGCTTCGCATCCCCACCCGGAACACCCCGCAAAGCCCTGGATTCTGGAACGCCCCGCAAAGCTGTGGATCTGGGGAAACACCAGATAGCAGTGTCTGGATTTGGGATCCCAGTCTCCCCACATCCCAGATTTGGGACCCCAGTGTCTCTAGATCCCAGATTTGGGACCCCAGTCTCCCCAGGTCCCACATTTGGGATCCCACCACCCAAATCTGGGGCTTTCACCGTGGGTTTGTGGCCCTCCCACCTCAGCAGCGCCGCCCGATTCCCAATGAACTCCACATTCTGCCCCAAACAGCCCAAAATCGATGCATCCATCACTAAATTCCCCCCACCAGCCAGTGCTCCCCAGGAATAAAATGATCCCATTTTTCAGCTGGAAGAGCTTCCATCATCTGCTGTTCGTGATCACAGCTCAAATTTGTTACCAAGAAGCCAAATTACCCCATTTGGGGGCTCTGGCTCCATGTTTAAATAGGACTGAGACAGCTTTGAGTCCAAAGCAAAAAAATTGCAGTTAATGGATTTTCTGCATTCTCGTCTGAATGAGGGGGAAACGAGGTTGTTTTAGGGCAGCCAAAGCTCTTGGAGGGGACAATGGCACTTCGTGGCCCAGCTCCAGCTCTCCATCCCAATAATTGCCCGGATGCGATGCCGACCGGCCAGGCCTGCGTTCTCTGTCATTATAAATGTGATTTATTAAATAATGACACTGTGACAGCAGGGCAGGGACAGCCGCCTATCTGCCCAGTAAAACCACCCCATATTTAATTCTGGAAAAATCCCTATTCCTGACGCTGCCTGTGCATGGCTGCCACTGGATTTTTTCTGCCTGAGACACATATTTTATTCCTCCTCCCGTTTTAGCTCCCAGTTGCTCGTCTTGAATTGCTCTTGCCCAATGTTTTTAGAGCCAGAAATAGACCCGGGCTTAGCCAGGGTGTGCTTGGGCTTCGACTCCAAAGCATTCCGATCCATTGTGACACCTCTAGCCAACATCCCGCCTTTGGATGAGCTCCCTGTGGGACATCATCCCCAAAAATGAGCTCCCTGTGGGACATCATCCCCAAAACCAGAACTTGGATGAGCTCCCCATGGGCATCATCCCCAAAAACAAAGCTTGGATGAGCTCCCCATGGGCATCATCCCCTAAAACAAACCTTGGATGAGTTCCCCATGGGCACCATCCCCTAAAACAAACCTTGGATGAGCTCCCCATGGGCACCATCCCCTAAAACAAACCTTGGATGAGCTCCCCATGGGCATCATCCCCTCAAGCACACCCAGCGGGACCTGCCCCTCCAAACTTGGGTGAACTCCTGACACGCTCCGTGTCCCTCACCACCCATTTCTCCACCAAACCCATCCCAAATCCTGGCAGCTCTATGGAAAACACTGAGATGCCCCGATCCTGAGCAAACCCACCCCAAATCCTGGCATCTCTGTGGAACACACCGGGATGCCCCAATGCCAGGCAAACCCATCCCAAATCCCAGCAGCTCCATGGAACTGGGGAACAAGAGGCTGGAAAACTGGTGGAAAGAAAGAGGCTGGGACTGGGGGAAGAAAGATCCCGGCCCCAATCCCAGGCCCTACCGGCGTGTGTCGAGGAAGACCTCGGTGCCCAGCACGCAGACGCCGCGGGCAGCGTGGCTGGTGGACATGGGCACGACGTGACGCGGGGCCATGGTGAGCCAGGCACGGCCGCATGGGCAGGGAGCTCCGCTGGCTGTGCAGGGAAACCAGCAGGACTGGATTAAAAGGCTCGGGAAGGTAACTCCTCCTTCCAGGGATGACGGGGTTCGGCCAGGGGACCCTGGTTCCACCTCCATCCCGAGACAGAGGTGATAGGGCAGCCCTGGGGCGGCTCCAGGGGGACACGAGGTGACAGTCAGCCCTGCTGGATGCTCCTCAGTGGTGGTTTGGGGTTTATTCTCCTCTTTTTGCTCCTTCCCATCTCCATCTCAAACCCCACAGTTCATGCATTAAACATTCCCGCTCCCCCGGCAGCACAGGGTGGTTGTTTGGGGTTATTACAATGCTGTCATTAAAACCAGGCATTTTCTTTAAAACACCCCAAATTTTCCAGCCGGCCTCTCTCGACATGGGTGAGTCACGGCCCCAGCTGCAGCAGCTGGGCCATGCCTGAATACAGCTGAACAAAAGGAAATGTTTGCTCAGGTCGGTCCTTCCCATCCCAACCATCCCGAGGACGAGGACGGGGCAGGGAGAACTGGTTGTGGGGCAGGCAGGGAAGGGGAAAACATCAACAGCCAACAACCAGAGGCCTCCCGAGGAAATTCAAACTCCTCTGTCTCGCTGGGACCTTGAGGTTCAGGGGAGTGGAGTGTTTACAGGCTGAGATCCCACGGGAAAGATCTCCTTTGCTGGAAGGTGTCATTCCTGCAGATATCCATCGATCTCTGGGTCATCCCATCCCAGAGGATCCCTGCCCGCGAGCAGGAAACCCAGCTGGAGTGGGAGGGAGGCTCTGCCTGCAGGGAGCAGCTCCAGAGTGTCCCTGTGCCACACAGCTCATCCCAAGGAATGCGGGGGGATGTGTTTGGGACAGGGAATGGGAAAGATGGGATGTGTTTGGAATAGGGAATGGGAAGGAGAGGCTGGGAAGAGCCAAACCCCTGTGGGGAGCAGCAGGAAAAGGCCCAGGGAAGCAGAAAGGGCTCAGAGGAGCTGGAGCCATCACTGCACCGAGCTGCATGTCCTCAGCTGTGGGATGAGCCCAGCCAGACTTGGGAAAGGGGAAAGGGCTCCAGGAAAGGGGAAAGGGCTCCAGAAAAGGGGAAAGGGCTTCCTCCCACTTTAACTGCGGCAACCACTCCCAGCTCCGGGTCTCACACCCCAGAACAGCTTCAGTAACTCAAGGAGCCCAGAGGAGCAGCCAGGATGCTCCAGCAGGGAATACTGGTGGCATTTCCAGGTTCTCCCAGGAGATTGTGGATAAAACTCCATTTTCCAAATTTCTGCTGGGAATGGTGCTGGCTCTCCAGGCCTTCCTGGGGAGCACGAGCCCTGACGGATCCCTGAGGTGGGAGCCGGAACGGTGGAGCAGCCCCAGAGCAGCGTCCCAGCAGAGCTGCGGGCTGGGCTCCCCACCAGAGGCTGCTGGTTGCACTGGTTTGCACTAGGCAGGGGCCAGGGCCGTGCCCTGAGCCTGCTCGGCTGGTTTGGGGCTGGACAGGAACATCCCTGAGGCCGGGGGAGCGGGACTGGGGCACTCTGGAATCCGCAGGGAGGGGAACTCAGCACTGCCGGGAGCACAGCTGGAGCTGGGATGGCTGTGGTCCCAAAATCCAGCGGGATCACATCCCTGGGTATGGAGGGGACACAGGGCCCAAACTTCACTGTCTTCCTGAGGGTGGGATGGCTGTGCTCCCCAAAATCCAGCGGGATCACATCCCTGGGCACGGGGATGAGCCTTTCAGGGCTGGGTGGGTTTTGCAGCTCGGTCCCTGCCCGTTCTGAGCCACTGCAGATCACACCCAGCCCCAAACCTCGGGAGGTTTTTGGTGGAACCTGCACTCCCTCCTCTTCCTCCTCCACCTGCCATCAGCTCCGACGTGCCGTGCTCAGGGACAGGAGGGTTTGGAGTCACCCAGCCCCGCCGGAGCTGAGCGCTTCTCCCTAATTACAGCTTGTCCCGGGAAAGTGGCACATGACGGACGGGATCCCGCCTGTCCATCACACCCAGGAGCTGGGGCTCTGGGGGCTACCTTTGGCTTTTCCCCAGTTCCAGCCTCCATCCTTCCCCAGTGCCAGCCCCTTTCCCCAGCGCCAGCCCTTAAACCAGACACGACCCCCAGGAACAGCCGTGTCCCTGCGGGATCCCTGCGGGGCGTCGCTCCCCGCCCATCCTGCAGCACCACTCTGCCGAGGAAAGTTTGATAATCTCCCTTAGCCGATAATTACAGCTCGTTAATTACCCCTAGTTAATTACCCTGCATGCAGATTGCAGGCAGGAACCTTTACGAGCCGTGTCAGCCTAATTACCTGCAGCAGGGCGAGACATGGAACCAGTTATCAAAGCCCGCCGGGCTCGGCTGGGCTTGGGCTTCTGGAGGTTTCTTTGGGCTTCTTTGTGTTTTATTTTGGTTTTCTTTGGAGTTCCATAAGTTTTCTTTGGGGTTTTTTTAAGGTTTCTTAGGGTTTCTTTAGGCTTCATTAGCGTTCCTTTGGGTTTTCTTTCGGCACCGTCCCAGGCAGGCAGCGAGGACTCGCATCCCCCATCCCACCTGGGAGCCACCTGCTGCTCTGCCCCACACATCTCCTGCTGTGCCCCACACATCTCCTGCTGTGCCCCACACATCTGCTCTGCCCCACAGATTCCCCCCACAGCCTCGGCTCTGCCCCGGCTCTGCCCCAGCGCCTCCATCCCGAATTCCGGGCAGGAGCGGACACGGCCAGGCACGGGCACCTTTCGGCACCTCCTGAACGCGAAGTAGCAGAACATTCCCCTCCCATCCCCTGGAATTCCGTGCCTGCAGCAGGAACGACCCCCGGACCCCCGAGTGGGCACGCGGGGAGAGCAAATCCCAACTTTCCAGCTCCGGGAAAACCCTCGAGAATGGGGCTGCTCCCAGCTCCTGGGAATTCACCGGAAAACCGCGAGACAGATCCAGAGATAAATCGAATCCCTCCCGATCCCGGCACCGCGGCGGGACAGCTCCATGGGAAAACCGAATTCGAGTGGAAATTATCCCAATTCCAGTAGAAATTATCTCTATTAACTCAGATTCTCTGCTTTCCCAGCCCTGAACTTTCCAGCTCCTGGCCTGGATGCTCACCCGGGATATTCCCCACCAGAATCCCAGAATTATTTGTGCTGGAAGGGCTTTAAATCCCGTCCCATTCCTCCTCATTTCATGGGGGGATTCCAGAGGGAGGATGATCCCTGTAAATATCAGGAACATCCATTGCCACGGAGGGAAGCCCGAGCTGGAAAAGGGAAGCCCGAGAGGGATGGAAATAAGGAACATCCACCCGAGCTCTGCTGCTGCTCGCTAATTGCTTGTGGCTTCCAGGATCTGGGGCAGCAGTTTGAGCTGGAAAATGAATATTTAGCCTGATGTTAATAAACGATGCAAACCCCGCGTGGGCGGGAATCGCTCCGGAGCGGCCCGGGGTGACAAAACCAGCTCAGAGCTCCCTTCAGCAGCCACTGCTTCCCAGTTTTCCCTTGAAAATAAGCAGTGGGAAAAAAAAAAAAAAAGAAAAAAGGAGAGTTCTGCTCTTGCCTCAGGGCTGGGAAAGCGGGAGCAGGCAGGGATTTCCCTTAGAGAGCAGAAAGAGAGGGTGAAATGCATCCCAGGGATGCGGCCAGATCCCCAAATGCCGCAAATCCGCCTTGGGGATCCCAGGCTGGGGTCAGGGAGGCGAGGAGGGAGCGGGAGCTGGGGACAGCTGGGGGAGCTCCTTGCCCAGGGCTGGGAACCGGCCAGGCCTGGGGCCAGCTGCCCTCCCTCCCTCCCTCCCTCCTGTCCACCCCTGCCCATCCCTCCCTGTCCATTCCTGTCCCTCGCTGTCCATCTCTGTCCATCCCTCGCTGTCCATCCCTGTCCCTCCCTGTCCATCCCTCCCCCCAGGCCATTTTCAGAGCTTTCCGAGTTCCAGCCCAGCCGCCCCCTCGCTCCGATTGTCATCCCAGCCCCGCGAGCCCCGGGAGGAGGAGGAGGGAGGCCGGGCCGGGGAGAGGAGCAGCAGCGATCAGCGGGGCAGGTGCCGGTGCCCATGGCCGGGGAGATGCCGGGGGAGCCCCGCACGCTGCGGCTGCAGCACGGGAACCGCATCGAGGCCCTGTGCGTGCTGGGCAGCCACGTCCGCGCCGACGTGTTCGGGTGAGATGAGAGGGACCCCAAAACTCCCCTTCCTCCTTCTCCACCTTCCCCCGGCTTTACTTTCTGCAAATCCCTGCTCCTCGTTTTTCCTCCTCTTTTCCCAAACCCCACAGCTGCTGGGCAGCCACGTCTGCATCAATGTCCAGGGGTGAGAGTGACCCCAAAACTTCCTTTCCTCCTCCACCTTCCCCCGTTTTTCCCTCTGGGGACCCTGCTCCTCATTTTTCCTTCTGCAAATCCCTGCTCCTCATTTCTCCTCCTGTTTTCCCAAACCCCGCAGCTGCTGGGCAGCCACATCCACGCTGATGTCCATGGGTGAGTGGGACCCCTACAAAACTTCCTTTCCTCCTCCTCCACCTTTCTCTTCACCTTTCAACTCTGCTTTTCCCTCTGAGAATCCCTGCTCCTCATTTTCCCTTCTCCAAATCCTTGCTCCTCATTTCTCCTCCTGCTTTCCCAAACCCCGCAACTGCTGGGCAGCTACACGATGTCCACAGACAAATGGAACACCTAAAACTTCCTCTCCTCCTCCACCTTCACCTTTCTCTTACCTTTTCCCTGTTTGTGTCTCTGGGAATCCCTGCTCCTCGTTTTTCCCTCTGCTTCCTCAAACCCCACAGCCCTGACACCGTTTTGATGCAATTTGTGGGCAAAACCCTCCCCAGGCTTTGCAGAGCTGCAAGAATCCCTGGAAAGCTTTGACCATGCCTGGATTTACCCCAGTCCGACCCAGATCCAGGGGCACCTCAGGGAACTGCTGGAGAGCAGAGGGATGAGCAGGAGCCCAGGGAGGGACTGCAAAATTAGGGAAGATCACAAAATCTCACGACCAAAACCTTGGCAAAGTGGGAAATCCCCACAGTGCCAACCCCGCTTCCCTAAAACAAACCCAACACTGAACTTCAGGATAATTGTTCCCCCCAAGGGAGAAAGAAGGTGAAAAGCTCATTCCAGGCTGGATTCTGGTTAGTGCTGCTGTTGCAAATCCCAGCCTTGATATTCAAGCCAAGCAGCACAGTCCCAGCATAGTCCCAGCTCCCCTGGCACCTCTCCAGGCCAAATCCCTTCCCAGTGGGATCCCCAGATCCAAGGAACTAGGAAACCAAACCAGTTTTTCTATGTGTAATTAAAAGCAATTTAAGGATTTAAGGAACACCCAGGCGGGAGCAAAGGAGCATTCGGATTTCCTCCCCCCCTTGCCAAGGGTGCGGGTTTGATGGGACCAGTGGCATCCAAGAAACCTGAGCATTGCAAGCTCTCGGGTGTCAGGGCAAAGAGCCCAAAAATAAAAACCTGGAAACGCAGGGAAATTCACAGGGAAAAGGAGCCAGGAGAGGGGAAGAGCAAGGACACATCGGACAGGGAGCAGGTCAGCACTGAGGGCTTTGGGGCCAGATAAAATCCCCCAGAAATGAGAGTTCCCCATGGAAAAGCCTCTCAGAGGGATGGCTGCAATGTTTTGAGGAGTTTAAACATTAATCTGGAAAAAAACCAAGGATTTCTACATGGAAGCCAGGCTGTTTGGGATTATTACAGATTCTCACCCGATGGCTTCAAACACTCACGGGGCTAAACTGGCCCTAAACTCGGGCTAATTCCAGTTCAGGAGCAGGAGCAGGGCAGGAAGGTGCCAGCGGTGAGCGTGGAGACGCCGGCGTGCCCGGTCTTGGCCGTGCTCCGGGCAGTGAGTGAATCCCGGTGGGAACGCTGCGCTAGCCCTGCAAATCCCTCCAAATTCCGGGTGTTTCTGGCAGGGCGGCCCCTGCCGGGGCTGTGGCCTTTGGCGTGAAGCACACCGAGGGGGTCAGCGTGGACGTGCTGTTCCACGGCCATGCCGAGCCCGAGGCTGTGGCCGGAGCCAGCACACGGTGGCCGCTGGACGAGGGGACGGTGCTGAGGTTCAGCATGAGCCGGGCCAGCTCCGAGGTCAATGACAATAAGGTGAGGAGTGGGATCCCAGGAGTGGGACTCCGCAGGGGGAGAGCATCTTGCCCCAATATGGGATTCGGGGTTCGCAGGTCACGGTCAGCTTTTACGCAGATGGAGGGAAGCCCATCAACCAAGCTGGGGTGTTCCTCACCGGTGTCGGTGAGTCCGGTGTCCATCCCTGAGCAGGGGCAGGGATGGGAACAGCAAAGCCAGGTTTGCTGGGTCTGGGGCTTTGGCAGCCAAGCCTCTCACCATGCCTGGGGATGAGGCGGCTCTGTCCTCACAGGAATCTCCCTGGACGTGGATGCGGATCGGGATGGGGTGGTGGAAAAGAACAACCCCAACAAGGTACCCCAGTGTCCCCCACCCCACAGAAAACCCAGGGGCTCACTGAATCCCAAGCTCGCTGAGCCCCAGGGGTGCTTTAGGCGAGCTGGGCCTGGGGACCAGAGGGACACGGGGCCATCCTGCTGGTCAGCTGTGACAAGGAGTTCCCCTTCATTCCACCCTCCGACTGCGACAGCGAGCAGGTGTTCAACAGAGAAGGTAACGGCTCCCCAAATGCCCTGTCCCCAAAACCCTCAACATCCCCTCTCTGTGACCTTTCCTGAGAGGCACCCAGCCCAGCACCCAGCTGCTCCCCACCAGCTGCTGAGCAAGCTTCCCACGTGGGAATTTCTGTGGAATTAATGCCGCGCCAACTCACTGGAGCCAGGCAGGGCACAGAGGCAGGGCCAGGGAACGGCTGCGGTTCCAGGGCTGGCTCGGCGCGGGCCAGGGATGCTCCACGCAGGTGAGAGGAGCACGGGGTGAGGCACGAGGCTGGCAGCCAGGAATCCACCCACCCGTTCCTGGAAAACTCAGCCCACGCGGCATTCTGAGGTCACCGACCGGCCGTGCCAGGGATGGGCAGGGAGAAGGGAAAAGGGCATTTGGGTCACAGGCACAAGCTCTGATTTGCCAGCGTGCCCAGGCTGGTGGCAGAGGAAGAGCAGGTTTCTTGGTAAGGAGACCCAAACCTCAGAAGGGAACATGGAAAACAGCGCCCAATTCACTCTGTTTGCCTCCAGATCTGCTGGACATGGCTCAGATGGTGCTGAGGACAGAGGGGCCCCCGCGCCTGCCCCGGGGCTATGAAATTGTCCTCTCCGTGTCTGTCAATGATGCCGATAAAGTTGGGGTCTTCCATGTGCAGAGTAAGGCATTCCTCAGCTACTCCTGCTCCCCTTCCTCCCTTCTTCCTCTCCCCCTTCCTCCTTTTCCCCTTCTTCTCTGCCCCTTCCTCCATTTCCCCTTCCTTCCTCCTGTTCCCCTTCCTCCTCTTCCTTTTCCTCCTCTTCCTTTTCCTCCTCTTCCCTTTCTTCCTCTTCTCCTTCCTCCAGCTCCTCTTCCTTCTCTCCCCCTTCCCTCTCTCCCCCTTCCTTTTTTGCCCCTTCCTCTTCATGTTCTTCCTCCACCCCTTCCTCTTCACCCCATCTTCCTTTCCCCCCTGCCCCTTCCCTTTCCCCCTCCTCCCTGATCACTCTGAGGTCCTCACAAGCCCTTTCCTCCCCATCTCTGACCTTGTCCTCTCCATGTCCCTCAGACCATGTCCCCAACATCCCTTCCCCAATTTCCCCCCATCTTTCCTCTTTTCCATCAGGTGGAAAACCCTGGGGGTGAACAAGCAGAGGGAGGGGGACACAAAGGCCATGCAGCAAAGGAGTGGCAGCAAACAGCCTGGTGTGTTTGGGTTTTCTAAAAGGGGGAATTAAATATAAATAACGTTTGTTTGGCTCCCTGAGAAATGAAATCCTCAGGTGCAGGGGCTGGGAAGTGAAAATGATGAAAGAGAAGCTGCTTTTGGCTCATTTTCTCCACCTGGGTGAGGTCAGCTCCATCTCCTGGCTCCCAGGAGAGTCCAGGGATGTGAGGCTTTTCCTGCTCAGGCAATTCCAGCTTCTGGCCCTGTTTTGGGGTAAAAAGAGGGAGAATAAATCTCAGGAAGTGCTGGGAAACAGAACCCACTGCTGCAAACTTCATGTGGTTTGGATTTCTTTCTTTTTTCCTTTGTTTTTAAATTATTTCTTTTTCTGGTTCTGGCTTCTCCTGCTTCTCACTCCTTGTGGGTTAAACAAACAAGGGGTAAAGAGATAAATTGGGACGTTTTCTCAGAAAATTGAATAATTTCCATTAAAAATAACAATAAATAAGGAGATAAATTGGGATGCTCTCCAGAAAATGGAATTTCCAGTAAAAACAAGGATAAATAGAGAGATAAATTGGGATGTTTTTCAGAAAATCGAATAATTCCCAGCTGCCAGCAGGGCTGGATTGTTAAACTGGAGGTCACCCAGCTGCTTTATCCATGCTGGCAGCACGCTCCAGAGCACATCCCCTCCTCATCCCTCGCTGTGGGCACCGGGATTTATTTTCTGGGAATGAAATCCCTCACCCAGCCAGGAATGTGCTGTGGAGGAGCTCAGGCTCGTTGCTCTGTGCAGGGGGAGGCCGGGGCATTGTCCTCCTGTGGAGGGGCAGAAACTTCATGAGAACACTTCCCAAGGGCTGCTCCATCCAAATAAATACTGGCCAGTGACATTTCCCCTCATCCTTCTTGTCCACAACAAAATTCCAACTCCCTCAGATCCTGCTTCAAGGTGCCTCTCCCAGCTGGATATCCTCAGAGATCTGAGGGATCTGATCCTGGCCAATCCCCCAGAAATGCACAGGGAGCTTCGGGGAAAGCTGTGCTCCCTCCCCCCCAGCATCTCCAAACACCCTCACTTTCAAAAGGGAATTTCTGGATGGAAGCACGCCCAGATCTCTCTGCTTACTTTTCCTGACCTGTATATTTGGGTTTGTCCCTGTGGAAATCCCAATTGGGATTATTCACCAAGCCAAGTGGGTGAATAATCCCACTAAACCTGAGGATTTCCCCGTGTTCCCGTTCCCTGGCAGATCCCTTCTTTGGGCAGCGCTACGTGCAGGTGCTGGGCCACAGGAAGCTCTTCCACGTCGTGCCCTACCCTGGCAGCGACGCTGAGCTCAGCTTCTTCGTGGAGGGGCTGCGCTTCCCTGACGAGACCTTCTCTGGGCTGGTGTCCATCCATGTCAGCCTCCTGGAGCCACTGGCCGAGGTGGGGAACTCCCGGGAATAGGGTACCTGGGAGACTGGGATAGTGCTGGAATAGAGAGTCCATTAATCCATGCCAAAAATTATCTCAGGGGAGAGTGTGGGGGGGAATGATGTGGGGAATTGTCCCTGATTTCTGCTTGGCTCCCTCAGGGCATCCCCCACTCACCGATCTTCACGGACACTGTGGTGTTCCGGGTGGCTCCGTGGATCGTGACCCCCAACACCCTGGTCCCAGTGAGCCTCTTTGTGTGCAGGTACAGGTGGTGCTTCCCTGGCCCTTCCAATCCTGGGATCAGGCTGGGGATAGGCTGGGAGCAGGGAATTGCCATCTTTCCCCACCCTTCCCCAT
>VRYO01000690.1:715390-741858 GCA_009812075.1 Sialia sialis | reverse complement strand
CAGACGGGGGGGCTGGAACTGGGGGGTGATGGGGGGACACTCAGCCATGGTTGCAGTAGGAGGGGACACTTTGGTAATGGGGGTTGCAATGAGGGGAGACACCTGGGCACAGGGCTCTGTGGGGCTCTGTGCCATCCTGGGGGGGTTCTGGGAGCCGCCCAGACCCACCTGCTCCTTCTCCTGGTGGCCGCTGACCTCTCGCCGCCGCTGCTCCAGCTCGGCCGTGGCCTCATCCAGGCTCCGCTGGAGCCCGGACAGTGTCCCCGCCAGGGCCACCCGCTCCTCCTGCTGCAGCGCCAGAGCCTGGGGGGACATCAGGGCTGGCACTGGGCTGGGGGACATGGGGTGGCACAGGGACAGGGGACATCACGGCTGGCACAGCGACATCAGGACCACCACCTGCTGCTTCTCGCTCTGGTGCTGCTGCCGCACTGCCGCCAGCTCGGCCACCAGCTCCTCGTGCTCCTGCACCAGCCGGCCCCGCTCGGCCTCCAGCTCCTCCTGCCGACCCCGAGATCACCAGTGAACCCCAAAAATTACCAGCAAACCCCCAAAATCACCAGTAAACCCCGAAAATCACCAATGAACCCCAAAATCACCAGTGAACCCTAACAATCAGCACCACACCGCGAGCATTGTGCCCCAACACTCAGCAGGAATGTCAGGAATCAAGTTTGCACCCCAAAAATCACCACCAGTGCCCTCAACAATCACCACGTGCATCAAAAATCAGCTCTGCACCCCAAAACCCAACATTTCACCCCAAAAATCTACATTGCTCCCTGATAACCAACACTGTGCCCTAAAAATCATCCTTAAAACCCCCCCAAACTCACCATCACACCCCAACAATCTCCACCACAGCACCCCAAAATCGCACTGGCACGCCCTCAAAATCACTCCCGCAGCTCCAAATCCCCACGCCCCTGCGCACCTTCTCGTGCTGGAGGTGCTCGAGCTGGTCCCGGTGGGCATCGCGGGCGCTCTGCAGGGCCACTGTCACCGCGGCCGCCTCGGCCACCGCCACCGCCTGGCGTCGTTCCCGCAGCTCCTGCGCCCGCTCCCGCCGGGCCACGCCCAGCTCCGCTGAGGGACACGGGGACAGACATGGGGACACCCCCAGACATGGGGACATCCCACCGTGTGGACACCTCAGTCATGGGGACATCTCAGTCCCTGCCATGGGACACTCCCAAGAAAATGGGGACCTGCCAGTCACTGGGGACAACCTTGGTCAGTGGGGACACCCCTTGCCAATGGAGAAAGATGGATGGAGCTGAGGATGAAGATGGGGATGGGTGAGGATGAGGATGGATAGGGATGAAGACAGGGATGGCTAGGTTGGAGCTGGGCATGGCCTGGCCAATGGGACACACGAGTGACCAGGACCCCTCACCCTCCAGCGCCTCCTTGGCCTGGCTCAGTGTCCAGCCTTGGGCCTCCAGCTGCTGATTGCGGGCCTGGAGCTGGGCCAGCTCCTGCTGCAGCTGGAACACACTGCTCTCCAGCCCCTCCTTCTCCGACCTGCAGAACGTCAGGCACGGGGCTAGGCACGGGGCTGGGCACGCCCCGGCATGCACCTGAGTCCAGCACCCACCTGAACCCGGCACCCACCTGACCCAAGCACCCACCTGAACCCAGCACCCACCTGAACCCGGCACCCACCTGAGCCCGGCACCCACCTGAGCCCAGCACGCAATTGAGCCCAACACCCACCTGAGCCCGGCACCCACCTGAACCCAGCACCCACCTGAGCCCAGCACCCCCTGATCCAGCACCTACCTGAGCCCAGCACCCACCTGAGCCCGGCAGCCTCGCGGTCGCGGTGCCTGTCCTGGCGCTGGGCAGCCGCGAGCCTCACGGCCAGTCCGGCCCCGTCCTGGGCCAGCGCGGCCTGTGTCCGGCCCAGCCGCTCCTGCTCCGCCCGGAGCCGCTCCTGCTCCGCCCGTGCCCGCGCCAGTGCCTCGCCCGCCGCGCTCTGCTCCTGCACCGCCTGCGGGCACAGCGGTGACACAGTGACAGCTCAGGGACAGCCCAGGGACCACCTGGGACTGCTCATGGACCACAAGTGACAGCCCAGGGACCACCACTTACACCTCACTGACCACCAGTGACAACTCAGGGATCATCAGCTACCCCATGCCTCCTCCCCACCCCTCCCAGTTACCCCAGACACCCTCCCCACCCCTCCCAGTTGTCCCTGGCACTCTCCCATTTACTCCTGACACACTCTTAGTGGCCCATGCCCCCTCCCCACCCGTCTCAGGTACACCTGACAGCCTCCCCACCCCTCCCAGTTGCCCCCGCGGTGCCCACCTGGCCGAGGCTGTGGCGCAGCCGCTCGTGGAGCCCGCGCAGCTCCCGCAGCTCCTCCCGCAGTGCCCGCCCGTTGTCCCGGGTGTCCCCCCGTGCCCGCTCCAGGCCCAGCCGCTCGTCCCCAGGCCGGGGGCCGCGCTCCAGCCGTGCCCGCAGCAGGGCCAGCTCCCGGCACAGCTCCCGGGTGCGCAGCCGGCCCCGCTCTCGCTCCTGCTCCTGCCGCTCCAGCCGCCGGTTCAGGTCCACCTTGTCCCGGGCCAGCCCGGCCGCCAGCTCGCTGGTCTTGGCCAGCGCGTCCCGCAGCCGTGACTCCTCTGCCTCCGCTGCCCGCCGGGCCTCTGCCAGCTCCCCGCAGCTGCCCTGTGCCTGTCACGGGGCACCGGCTGGCACCGGGCACCGGGTACAATGGGACGGGGGCGATGGGAGGCTTGGGCGCAACTGGGGCTTGGGGGCACCAGCCAGACATGGGGGCAACTGGAGTAGCTGGGGAGTACATGGGACAGGGGTACACAGAGGGCACCTGGGGCTCACCTGAGGCCTGGGGTAACCAGCTGGCACTGGGCACCGGCGCATGGTGGGATGGGAGGGGCTGGGGCTTGGGGAGTACCTGGGGCGTGGGGGGCACCTGGGGGGCACTTGGGGACACCTGGGGTATGTGGGGACACCTGTGGAACCAGGACATGGGGGCAGCTGGGGCATGGGGCTGCCCCCACAGCAGGACTGGCACTCCTGGGGATACATCCATGGGGATGCACCTGTACCCGTGGGGATGCACCTACACCCATGCCCGACATCACTGTGGGGTAGGTCTGGGTGCCCACCTTGCCCAGGGCCTCAGCCAGCGCCTCCTGCTCGCCCCGGGCCAGCTCCACCTCCAGCAGTGCCCGGCTCAGCGCCTCCCGTTCCTCCAACAGCTCCCGCTGAGCCTGCGCCCGCTGCACCTCCAGCTCCTGCACCTGCTGCTGGCTGTGCGGGGACAGCACTCATCTGTGCCACCTGTAGGCCCCTGAACACTCCTATATCCACCTGAGCCCACCCGTGCCCCCATGCCCACCTGCGCTCCAGCTGCTGGTGGGCAGCCTGGGCATCGCGGGCGGCCTCGTCCCGTGAATCCTGCAGCCCCTCGCTGTGGCGCCGCAGCTGCTCCCGCTCCTGCTGCAGGGCTCCCACACGCTGCTGCTCCTCCGCCAGCGCTGCCTCCGCGCGGCACAGCTCCCTGACGGACAGGGGGACACGGGGACATGGGGACACATAGACATGAACACACGGACACAGGGACATGAGGACATGGGGACACAGGGACACGGGGACACAGGGACATGGACACACAGACATGAACACACAGACACGCGGACATGGGGACACATGGATGGGGGACACACAGACACAGGGACACGGGGACACGAGGACACAGGGACACGGGGGCATGGACACACAGACACAGGGATATGTGGACACAGGGACACATGGAAATGGCAGCACATGAGCACAGGGACGATGGACACACAGACACAGACTCGTTGACACATGGACACACCAACACACAGACACACGGACACAGGGACATGTACATGGGCACTTGGATACATGGACACATGGACATGGGCATGTGGACATGGACATACAGACACACAGACACAGGGGACACGTGGATACATGGATACATGGACATGTGGACACAGGCATACGGACATGGGCACAGATACAGGGACACAGGGACATATGGAAAAAGGGACATGGGGCAAAGCGACAAAGGAAAACAGGGACACATGGACACATGGACACATGGACACACGGATACCATGGTATGGGGGCAGCAACACATGAACATGTGTAGGGTGGTGGACAGACAGATGGACACACATGGGAAGATGGACAGATGGACGTGGGTGGGTGCAGAGATGGGGTGATGCTCAGAGGCAGGACAGGAAAGATGCATTGGGATGGGAGGGATGACCAGGGACAGACAGACAGACACAGATGTGTGGGGATGGATGGACGGATGGACAGATGGACAGATGGACAGATGGACAGATGGACAGACGGATGGATGGACAGGGACAGACAGACAGCACAGGGATGCAAGCACAAGGACAGATGGACACACAGGATGCAGAGGGACAAATGGGGACACACGGATGCACCGGAACAGATTCACAAGGATTCACAGAGACAGATGGACACAGAGGGGCAGTCAGTGAGTGACACCAGGACAGATGGACACAGGGACACAAGGATGCACATGGACAGAAAAGGACACACAAGGATGCCAAGGGACATGGATGAGCCAGGATGCACAGGGACGGATGGGGACATATGGACAGATCCATGGATGCAGAGGGACACAGGGTCACACAGGGACAGGCAGCTGGACACGCAGGGACAGACAGACAGACAGATGGTACCTGCGCAGCCCCTCGGCCTCGGCACGCAGCCGGAGCCCCTCCCGCTGCGCCTCCTCTTGCGCCCGCCGGCAGCTCCCAGCCTCGGCTCCCAGCTGCTCCAGCCGCTGCTCCAGCATTCCCAGCTCGCGCCGCAGGCTCCCGGCTGCCTCCCGGCCTGCCTCCACCTGGCTCCGGGCCTCCTGGGGGGTCAGCCTTCATCACATCCCCATCCTTCTCATCCTCATCCCATCTTTGTCCCCATCCTTCCCCATCCCCATCCTCATCCTTCCCGTCCTTATCCCCATCCTTCCCATTGCCATCCCATCCCACCCATCCCCATCCCCATTCCCAACCCCAACCCCATTCCCAACCCCATTCCCATTCCCATTCCCATTCCCATTCCCCATCCCATCCCACCCCATCCCATCCCATCTCATCCCATCCCATCCCATCCCATCCCATCTCATCCCATGCCATCCCATCCCATCCCATCCCATCCCATCCCATCCCATCCCATCCCATCCCATGCCATCCTCACCTGCAGCTGGAGCTGGCGCCGGCTCAGGGCCGCATGCACGGCAGCGGCCGCAGCGCTGGCAGAGAGGCTGCGGAGAGGGGACACAGCAGGACACGGAGGGGACACGGTGGGACACGGGGGAGACACAGCGGGCACAGGAGTCTCAGGGTCATCCGCCAGCACCGCCTGTTCCCAGGAAAACCCAGTGCAATGTTAGGAAGGGATGGGAATAGTCAGTGAGGGAGGAACCGAGGTGAGAAAAGGGAAAAGGAGTCAAGGAAGGTGAAACCAAGGTGGGAAATGGGAATTCAAGTCAAATAAGGAGGAAACTGAGTTAAGGAAAAGGGAAACTGAGGCAGGGAGGTACACCAAGGCAGAGAGGGGACACTGAGGCGGGGAGGGAACACTGAGGAAGACAGGGGACACTGAGACAGAGAGTGGACACTAAAGCGAAGAGGGGACATTGAGGTAGAGAGAGGTCCCTCCTGGCCCCGGGTGTCCCAGCACCTGGGTGACCTCGTGCAGCGTCCGGCGCAGCAGCTGCAGCTCGGAGCGCAGAGCCTGCACCTGCTCCAGCGTTGGCTCCCGGGCGCGCGCAGCCTCCTGCCAACCCCGGCACACGATCAGGCCGGGAATGATGGACGTGCCTCCCCCAAAACCCCCAGACCCTGCACCCACCAGCTCCCGCAGCTGCAGGGTCAGTGCTTCCACCGCCTGCTCCTTCTCCTCATCCTCGCTCCGGCGCCGCTCCAGAGCCGCCGTCAGCTCCGCCAGCCTGGCCAGACACGGGCACCACTGATCCACAGCACTGCCTCCTCCTGCCTCACACCCCTTCCCATCTGTGCCACAGCCCCAAAACCTTCACCATGGAACATCCCCCATGGCCCCATCCTGCTGGTGCTCCTGCATCCCTCCTGGTGCTCCTGCATCCCTTCTGGTGATCCTGCATCCCCTGGTTTCCCTGCATCCCCTGGTGCTCCTGCATCCTTCCTGGTGCTCCTGCACCCCTTCTCATGCTCCTGCACCCCTCTTGGTGTTCATGCATCCCCTGGTGCTCCTGCATTGCCTGGTGCTCCTGCATGCTTCCTGGTGCTCCTCCATCCCCTGGTGCTCCTGCATCCTTCCTGGTGCTCCTGCACCCCTTCTCATGGTGCTGCACCCCTCTTGGTGTTCATGCATCCCTCCTAGTTCTCCTGGAGGATTCCTGGTGTTCTTGCATCCCTCCTGGTGCTCCTGGAGGCTTCCTGGTGCTCCTGCATCCCTCCTGGTGCTCCTGCATGCTTCCTGGTACCCATGCATCCCCTGCTGCTCCTGCATCCCTTCTGCTGCTCCTGCATTTCCTGGTACTCCTGCATCCCCTGCTGCTCCTGCATCCTTTCTGCTGCTCCTGCATCCTTCCTGGTGCTCCTGCATCCCCTGATGCTCCTGCATCCTTCCCGGTTCTCCTGCATTTCCTGCTGCTCCTGCATCCCCTGATGCTCCTGCATCCTTCCTGGTGCTCCTGCATCCCATCCCTCTGACTCATTCCCGCCCCATCCTGTGCCACATCCCCTGCACCCCCATTCCTCCCCTCACCCATCCCGGTGTCCCCCACTCCCCGTACCTGGCTGCCAGAGTGGCTTTCTCCAGCTCGGCGTCCCGTGCCCGCGCAGCCAGCTGTTCCTCCAGCTGCTCCAGGCGCAGCTCCTGGCGCTCCCGGGCCGCGCCCGCCTGGCTCTCGGCCAGCCGCAGGTTGGCTGCCAGGTGCAGGCAGGCGGCGTGGGCGGCGCGGCCCGTCCGGGACACCTCGTGGCCCAGCTCCGCCAGGTCCCTGCGCGGGCAGGAGGTGCAGGGTGGGATCCGCAGGGATCCCAAGAGGGAGAGTTCCCCCCCCGGCCCCCGCTGACCTCTCGGTGGTGGCCTTCATGTCCCCGAAGTGGCGCCTGAAGGCCACCAGCTGCCGCCAGAGGGTCAGGAGCCGGCTGTGCTCGTTGCTGAAGTAGGTGTTGAAGGACTGGGGTGGGATAGATCGGGATCAGGGATCCATCAAATTCCCAAATATCTCCCCTGGCCACACTCATCACCCCCAGAGTCCTCCACAGCCCCACCCCAGTTCTTGTGGGAACGGCTGGGGGTGGTGACACATCCCTGCCTCACATCCCCTTCCCATTACATTCCCCAAGTCCCCAAATCCTTCCCCATGGAACCTCTCCTCGGCCCTGCATCCCTCCCACGGGTCCTGTATTACTGTCCCTGACATATCCCCACATCCACCTGCCTCATATCCCTTCCCCATCCCAAATCTTTCCCCAAGGAACATTCTCCCAACCCTGCATCCCTCCCCAGTGATCTCACATCCCGCAGCCCTCTTCTGCCTTGCATCCTCCTCCCATCACATGCCACACCCCTATGCTCCCCAAATTCTGCTCTTTGCAGCATCCCCCATCACCTCACATCCCTCTCCATGATCCCACATCCCCACATCCCCCTGCCTCACATCCCTCTCCCCGCTGCTGCTGCCCGGGATGTCCCCCACCTCCTCCTCTCGCCTCCACTCTGCCTCCCGCTGCTCCAGCTCATCCCGGGCCCTCGCCCAGTCGGCCGTGAGCTTCCGGATGTCCTCGCTCAGTGCGGCGTTGGCCACGTTGGCCTGTTCCAGCTGCTCCCGCAGCATGGAGTTCACCTGCACCAGGCTACTGCTCCTGGGATGCCAGGGGATCACCATGGTCAGAATCCCCCAGGAATCCTCACATTACCTCAGGATCCTGCCCCCCTCTGCTGCACCTGGGATTGGGGATTACCTCAGTCAGAATCCCCTGGGAATCCTCACACCCACCCAGAGATCCTGCCCACCTCTGCTGCTCCTCCTCCAGCCGGATCAGTGCATTCTCCAGCTCGTTGCTGCTCTCCTCCTCGGGCTGGGAGCCGCTGGCATCCAGCTGGATCTGTGGGAACATCCCCCCACTGGCCATCACCCCGATTTGGGGATTTGGGGCAGGGGACCCCCAAAGCCTCCCTCACCGTCAGCCTCTCCTGCTCCAGCTCCGTCGCCTTCTCCAGCAGCTGCTGCTCCATTTCCCCACATTTCTTCTTGTACTGCAACACCTGGGGGAGGGACAGGGGGAATGACACCGATTGGGGGGGGTCCCCAGATTACCCCAGTAACCCCCCAGGAAGGATTTACCTTGGCTTGGAGCTTCTGCACCAGCTGGGCCTGGCGCTGCTGTCCCTCCTGGTAGGCCTGGAGCTTCCTCTTGTAGGCAGCCTGCTCCTCCTCCAGCAGCCTCCGCAGCTCGATGTTGTGCTGGGCCAGGCTCCGGCTCTCGGCTGCTTCCTCCGGCTCCAGCCGCAGGCTCTGTTCCAGCTGGGATCAGGGGGAATCCAGGCTGAGCATCCCCCAGCAAAGCTATCACTTCCATGGGGCTCCATGTCAAATCCCAGACAGCCAAAGGCAGAATCCTCAATTCCCACTTTCCCTCATTTCTCCGTGCACAGGGAGGGATGAATGGGAAATTTTGGGGGTGCTTTTAAGGATAACTCAACCTCCAATCTGTGGGCTCAGCAAAGCCTCTTCCCAGTTTGCATGGAGTGGCTGATGGATAAAAGATCCTTGGGTACGGGAGGCAAAACTTGCTCGGGGATATTTTCCCAATATTTGCTTTTTTCTTAAATAATGAGGCACAAACTAAGGGATTCCTTCAGAACCCCAAGTGCCCCTCAGTTTGGAGCCACACTCAGCACAGGAAAAGCCAAAGCCCTTTGGAATTCCTGGTTGCTAGGGCAAAGAATGGAAAAACTGAAGGATTTATACAGGGAGGGGGAATCCCAAAATCCAGCAGGACAAATAAAACAGGGATAGACAAGCCTCGGCAAGCCAGGACTGGTCTAGACAATTCCCACTATGGGGACACTGCAGCTCTCCTGCCCACACAGGGAAGGCCAAGGCTGGCTCTGGCAGTGCCTGGATTTTGGGGCTAAAAAAGGCAGATTTGGAGAGCTCACCCACTCACTGAGGGCATGGTACTTGATGGCCCAGTCTGGGCTTTGGGGCTAAAATGGGGGATTTGGGAGGGCTCACCCGTTCACTGAGGGCGTTGTACTTGATGGCCAGCTCATCGCGCTCGGCCCGGCTCTGTGCCAGCAGGTCCTCGACCCGGGACAACTCCTGCTGCAGGATCCTGTTCTCCTCCTGCAGGGACAGCAGCGAGGCCATGGCCCCTGCAGGATGGGATGGAGAAAGGCAGGATGGGATCCGGGATCCGGGATGGGATCCAGAATGGCATCCAGCCCAGGCCACAGCCAGGGCACCATTTCCCACCATGAGCTGTCCTGTTCCCCTTGGGAAGGGGCTGAGCCCTTCCTGAGTGCAGCATTTGGATAAAGGATCCTCAGGGATAGGGATCTTCCCCTGAAATTTTCTTTGATTTTAATAACCAGGCACAAACAGGGGCATTCCCACCAAAATCCCACCAGCCCCTCAATCTGAGTTTCCTTCAGCCCACAATGAGCATTGTGAGTCCTGCCCCGGATGGAAATGCCACCTCCCACACTCGACATTCCAAGGAATGTCCTTTGTGAGGGAAGAGCGGCTGGAAATGCACAGTTGTGGTTAAAAACCCACTGGAAGTTTACAGTTGTGACTGCAAGGATGTTCAGATCCACATTCAGAATCACATAAACTGACAGTGATTTGCAGCTACAGCCACAAAACGGCCAAAAGCTTGGGATCACAAAGTTTGGGATCACAAAGGGCCGTAGATTTACAGCTGTGATGCAAACCAACTTCATTTTGCAGCTGCAGTACAAAACCTCTGTAAATGTGTGTTTGGGATCATAAAATCATGGCAGGTTTATAGCTGCAACAGCAAAACTGCTGCAGAATTGCAGTTATGATCCCCAAACTGCTGCAAATCTGTGTTTGTGGTCACAAAACCCCCGCAGATTTACAGCTGCAGTCATAAAATTGACACAAAATTGCATTTTGATCCCAAAACTGCTGCAGGTTTCCAGTTACAATCCCAAAATGTGCTGCAGATTTACAGCTGCAGCCACAAAATCACTAAAAAATTAATGTTTGTGATTCCAAAACCACTGCAGATTTATAGTTGCAATCATAAAACTGGCACAAACTTGCAGTTGCGACCCCGAAACTGCTGCAGATTTCCAGTTACAACAAAACTGCTGCAGATTTACAGATGCAACCACAAAACCGCTGAAAGATCGCGTTTGCCATCCCGAACCCGCTCTAAATTCGCATTCGTGATCCCAAACCAGCTGCAAATTCGCATTCGTGATCCCAAGCCCGCTCTAAATTCGCGTTTGCGATCCCAAGCCGCCGCACTTTTCCATTCGCAGCCACAGACACGCCCCCCGCTTCTCCGCTGGGATCACGGAGCTGCCCCGATCCGCGACTTTCCGACCACCAACCCCCTTTACCCTCCCAAAGCCGCTGCCCAAGTGCCATTCCCGATCCCGTTCCCATTCCTGTTCCCGTTCCCGATCCCGTTCCGAACCCGATCCCATTCCCGACCCCAGTTCCCGTTCCCGATCCCCATGCCACGCTCTCCCCGCCGGGAGGGGACGCGGTGACCCCACCTCAGCCCCGGGAGCATCCCTGGAGCCCTGGGCACCCCCTTGCCGCGGCCTCCTCGTCCCCAAGCCCCTTTTCCCGGGATTCGGGGCGGTTTGGGCTCGGTGCCCGCCCGCGGGAAGCGGATGCGGGGTCAGGATTAGCCCGAAATCCGCGTCCCCTCCCCGCGTGACGGCGGGAGCGGGGACCCTCCTCTTCCTGGAGGTCCCGACAGCGGCTCGGCCCCATCCTCCCCCCAGAAATCCCTCGGCATTCCCGGGCTTTGCCGACAAATCCACCCCGAGGCTGCCGGCGGGAGGAGAACGAGGAAAAAGGAAGGAAAACAGAAGCAAAGGCGGCGCCCAGGGAGGGTGGGAAGTCCTTACCCCGGGGGGAGCCGCTCCCCAGCGGGGCACGGGGCTCCGCGGAGGGCCCGGCCCTTAAGCCCCGCGGTCCTTAAGCTCATTAAGGCCCGGGAGTTCGCTCCGGCAGGAAAAGCTCCGGGGTGGAGCGAGGCGGGGTTGCCAAGGGGTGAAGCGGCTTTAACAGCCCCGGGATGCGGGTTTGGCCCCGGGATCCAGGATCACCACCGCGGCCGCAGCTTTAATTATACCCCGCCTCATTAAAGACTTTTTGCGCCCACCCTGGTAGAGAAAAGTGGGGACAAATCCCCGAGCTGGGCCCCAAATCCCCCAGAGCGGGGGCTGGAGACATCCCTGCTCCTGAAAGAAGGGATGGATCCGGTCCCAAGCCACGCTCCGGGAAGGAGGGGCTCGCCCGGCCGCCCTCCCCTGGCCCCCCCGGCAGGGAAAGTGCCCTTTCTCACCCGGAGAGCCGGAGATTACCCAGGCCAGGGAGCAGGCGGCTGGGGTTGAAGATTTACAGCGTCTTGGATGCCTCCAGCCAGGCGGGAGCTACCTCCAATTCCACCCCCGAGCATTTGTGTCCCAAACCCCTTCCTTTTCCACTCATTTCTTCTCTTACCTTCCCCTCCGGGTGTCTTTCCCAATAGAAACCACTGCTAAGCAACAGGTTCTGTTGTGCTCCGTGTCCAATCCCATTCCCTCGGCACAGGCAAGGAATGGGAATCACAAAAGCTCATCCTGGCTGCTCCGAGCCCGCCCAGAGGAGAAAAAGAATTCCAGTCTGGCATCAAAACCATTTTATTGTTCACTTGTAAGCGTTACATTCTCACCTGGGTTCACTGCCAGGCCCAGGGGAAAGCTCTGAAAGCAAAATGCCCATCATCCAGTTCGAAATGGAAAGGAAAATCCAAAGGGGTGGATAAAAATAAGTGGGATTTTGTATTTGGAAAAGCCTTAATATAAATAGGTAAGAAAATATTTATTTGCTTCAAGAGGAATCTCAACCTCAGCTCTGTTCAAGAGCCTGACTCTATTTTGTCCTTAATAAAATGTCCATGAAAAGAGTGAAATATCGTGTCTTCAACACAGACGAGGAGTAAAACAAACTTCCCAGAGTAAGAAATGAGGAATTTCAGCATGGAAATGCCAGGATCAGGCTCTCCACATCCCAGTTAAGTGCTCAGAAAAAAATCCAGGCGGTGCTTGGCATCCTGGCAGGGAAAGGTTTGTGTGGATTTGGAAGGTGGGATGGCTCCAGGGAGATGTTCCTCACCGAGGGAAGGATTGATCTTGCCCAAAAGCATGAGGAGAAGGCAGAGGGATAGACCTGATAGCTTTTGGAGGAGAAATCTCCGAGGTCTCCCATGATTCATGCCCTGGATGTGGCAGACTGTGGAGTGTTTTAAGGCACGTGGTTGGTTGTTTCCAGCACTTATTCCAGCATTTTGACACAGGGCGGGATTTAAGGGCAGGAGTGAGGTGTCCTGAGGCTGCATCTTTGGTCCCACAGGAATCCTGAGGATCCCAGCACCCACGTGGGGGAAAGCAGATCAAGGCTGGGCTCAAAACTGAACCCAGCCAGTGTTCCCCTGAGCCTGGTTGGAAGCCGATCTGGAGAGAGGGAGAAACAGGGAAAAAAGGGTGTTTAGAAATTGTAAAGGCATCCAGGGAGGAAACTCAGCTGCAAATGAGTCATCCAGGATCACCCCAAAACTCTCCCGGAGCAGCAGAACAAGAAGTGCCCATGGACCTGAACTCAGGGAATTGCAGCACAGAGCCAGAGCTGCTTCTGAATCCCAAAGTTTGGACTGGATGGAGCAGAGCCCCAACCCCAGTGGGGTTTCCCAGCAGAACCAGGCAGTTTTGGGGCATTCATATCCCCCCCAAATCCCTCTCCTGCTCACCCTGAAGCTTTGGCAAAGTCTCCCCAGACATCAGCAGCTGGAGCAGCGGTGGGCTGAGGCCAGGACAACAGAGAGTCTGTCAGAAAGTTGGGAAAAGAGAAAATAAAACACCAGGAGTGATTTCTCACTCTCCTTCCCAGATTGCCCCTTTTCCCTGCTTTGATGGATGAAGCAGCCCCTGAGGAGCCCTCCGGGAGCACAGACCTGTGATGGGGGTTCCTGGGAGCTGGGCAGACGTGGAGAGCAGCACCGGGCGCTCTCCGGAACCAGATTTTCCTCCAGGGGGTGGGGGGAGCAGGCTCAGGCCCCCAGGCCCTGCAGGACGTGGCCTGATGCTTCCTGTCCCTCCTTCCTTTTTCTTCATGTTCTGAAAGGAGAGCAAGAAGTTTGGGTGGGATTGCACTTAAATCCAGAGCCAGAGTGTGAAAACCCTGGAAACCAAGTTGTTTTAATTAGGGAATAAAATCCTGTGCTGCTGCGACATCCCACTGCTGGTGAATCCAAAGGGGTCACAGCCAGGGTGGGTTGTACCCCCAGATCCCATAGGCCTGGTTTTGGTAGCAGGAATTGACTGCACCACAACCCCCTGCAAATCCCTGTGGGCTGCATTATCCTGACAAGCTCTGCCCTGTCCCCACAGCCAGGGATTTCGGGGAGGAGCTGCTGCTTCCTCGTGCCACCCAAAAGAAACGCTGGAATCAGCTGGGAAAGGCCCTCACAGCTATGTTGAGTTTGATGGTTTGTCCCTCCTTGAAGCCCAGATCCAGTTTGGGTCCCTGCTCCAGGTCCTGCGCCTGTCGGGCCAGCTCGCTCTGCTGCCTCACCCACCTGCAGGAATTAAACCCACGGAAAAGAAGACGTCACAGCCTGCCCCAGGCTCCCCCAGACAAATAAATCCTGCTCAGGATCATCCCCTCCATGGCAGCAGCTCTGCAATGGCCAAGGTGAGAATTGAGACCTCACCTGAGGGAGCACCCAGGGGATGATTCCCAGCAGCAGCTGTCACAGCACGGCAGCACCACATCCATCCCTCCCCAAAACCCCAAAACCACACCATCCCCAGCAGCTGGTGCAGCCCCCCTTACAGCTGATACAGAAAGCAGAAGAAATAAGTTAGGAATCTGGACTGGGAATTTTGGACACCCAGTTTTGGACTTGGGAAGCCCAGTTTGGGACGCTGCTGATCCAGGCTGGGAAATCCTGGAGAGAGGAAGAGCTGTGAGTTTTTTCCTCTTCCCACTACACCTGCCCATCCCAGCTCCCACTTCTCCACCACTCCTGGAGGAGACCTGCCAGAAACAGAGCTGAGAGGACACTGGGAGAGGCACAGACTCACTTGAAGTGGTCCTGGAGAGCCACGTTGAAGTCAAAAGCATCACCTCTGTCCACAAAGCCGACCCCGATGAACGCCCGGCGGCCTGGGCAGGGAGGAGGAATCAGGGCTGGGATGCTGAGCAGTGCAGGGGGAGCAATTGGATGCTCCATCCTGCACATCCCCATCCGTGCCTAGCGCTGCCTCCAGTCGGAACTGAGACACTGGAGACTGAGCCACGAGACTGGGGATCACAGAATCCCAGAATGGTTTAGGTGGGAAAGACTGTAAATCCCATTCCATTCCATGGGCAGGGACATCTTCCACTATCACAGGTGGCTCCAAGCCCCTTCCAACCTTGGACACTGCCAGGGATCCAGGGGCAGTGGATCCACAGAGCTTCTCTGGGCACCCTGTGCCAGGGCCTCACCACCCTCACAGGGAAGGATTTATCCCAATATCCCAGCTGCAGTGGGAAGCCACTCCCTGTGTCCTGTCCTTCCATCCCCTGACCCCAAGGCCCTCGCCAGTTCTCCTGGAGCCCCTTTAGGGACTGGAAGGCCACAATTAGGTCACGCCAGAGCCTTCCCTTCTCCAAAGGCATCTCCAGGTGTTTCACCTCATTGGCTGTACCTACAACTTAAGTACAGCTTTTTAATTAACTGGCATTAGGGGGATGCTACTGCATGCTCCTACAAATGCTGCGCAGCCAAACCCAAGTGTTTTTGTTCCCGGCGAAGGTCAGAGTCGTGGGAGGGAGGCAGTTCCTCCCTCTGCCCCCCCACCTCCCCCGTGCAGGGAGTATTCCACCATGGAAAGCAGGAATCCTTCTCAAACAGCAGCAGCGAGAGCTCTGAGGGGTCCCCGGGTGTGCGGGACGCACCGTTCCCATCCTCAATCCGGATGACAAAATATCTGCTGGAGTCTGTCACGCCCTCCACAGCGATCCCGGGGAACTGCTCCACAGGAGCCTGGGCAAAGAGCTCTCCTGGAAAACGGGAACCAGGCGGGGTAAGGTCGGGCTCAGCCCCACATCGCTGCTCCCCACGGAGCGCGGAGCCCCGGGCTTCCCTCCTCACCCGAGGTCTTGTCCTCCAGCTTGATGAAGGCCGTGCTGCCCTTGGCCGTGATCCGCAGGCGGCCGCTCCAGGCCGGCTGATCCAGCTGCCACTCCGCGGCTCTGGGGAGCAGGGAGGGGAGTCTGAGCCGCTGTGCCACCCCCAGCCCCGTGTGCTGCCCCGGAGCTCCTCTGCCAGCAGCTGCTAACGAGGGTCACGGTGGGGAGAGCGGCATTCGCCACAGGATGTCTCGTTTCACTCCAAAGCAGCTACTGGGTTTGGGCGGGCAGCAGACAGGAGCTGCGCGGGAGGTTTCGGTTCCCTTTCCGCGGAGTTTCCAGACCCGAAGTTGCGTTAGGGACAGGCGGCTGTGCCAGGACAGGCTTTGGCCGGGACTGACGGGGAGGGAGCCCCAAAACACACGGGGGGATGGAGACACCCCACAGGGGATAGGGGCAGAGAGACTTCATGAGAGAACCCACAGGGGGCTGAGATACCCCATGAGCGGCAGTTCTGGCTGCCTCACGGGGAGCGAGAGACCCCAAACACCTCCTGGGAGCCACAAACCCCACAGGGAGGGGGCGAGCCCCCCCACGCCAGGAGGCGCTGACACCCCGCGAGCGGGCGCGGGCCCCACCTGTAACCACGGTTGGAGGCCCGAGGCGGCAGCCGGTACACGAGCACCGCCGGCTTCACGCACAGCACCGACTCGTACTCCTCCGCCTCCGCCGCCATCGCGGCCCCGCCGCCGCTCTGTCCCGACGCCTCGATGGTGCCTCGATGCTGCCTCCGCGGCCGCCCCGGAGAGGGCGGGGCCCGCCGGAGAGAGGCGCTTCCGCACCCGCGGCGCCCCCTAGCGCATGGGAGGACCCAGTGCAGGAACTGGTCCCAGTTCGCTGCGGGAACTGGAACTGACTCGGCTCCGAGCCACGAAACTCACCGGTTTCACTGGTTTTATAAATCAGGTAATTTTATAAATCAGATAATGGAGTCTACTATTTCTATTTATTTATTTTATAGTGTTATATATTATATAGGCCAGTATTATATGTTCTATTAGATATTTACAATATGTAAAATATATGTATTAGATACTGGGTTATATCAGATATTAAATATAATTACTATATGTTTCTTCTATATTCATATATTTATTAATATTTTTATATTATATATTATTCTTATGTTTACATTCTTTCTATTATAAATAAATAGTTAAAAGTTTAAGGAGCCAGGGGCTGTGAGAGCTGCCAAGGCTCCCAGACTTCTCACCCCAAGAGCCTCCAGCACTTTCTCTGGACATTAGGGAGCACAACATCCAAGGGGGAGCCCAGCACGGAGCAACAAAATAATCACTTTTGATTAAAGAAATTAAATTGACTGATTTGTTTGTTTCTCCTCCAGGGAGAGGCAGCACTTGCATCTTAATCTGGAATTCACATCCCTCCTTGGACCACTCCACCCTCCCACCCCACTCCACTTCCCATCCTCCTTGGACCACTCCTCTCAACCACCCTAAAAACAGGTTTTGGTGTAAAACTAGCACAGTTATGGGCAAACCCAGATTTTAGCTTCCTGGCATGTTTTCACACACCTGCCACCAAAAAGCCACCCCCAGCAGACACGGAGATAAAAGGAATGAGCCATAAAGCCCTGAAAAGTTTAAAGACATTTATTTAAAATACGATTTATAAAACGTTTTCTTTCTGGCGCGCTTTTTTTTCGGGGCGGAAACACGCGGTGCCGTGTCCATCCTCCCCCTCCTTGGGATGAAGGCGCTTCCCACAGGAACGCCGCCCAGCCCTGCCCGCGGGTGGGACGTGTCCTGGGCACCGTGTCCTGGCACCGTGTCCTGACACCAGGATGCAGCAGGAAAGAGCAGCCAGGAGAAGGGGATTTCAGTGCTGGAAAAGAGGATTTCGGTGCCAGAGGTGGAATTTGGGTGCCGGACACGTTGGAGGCAGCAATGTGGCGCCGACCAGCCGCATCAGAAATCCGGTGGATTTGGGAGGTTTTTGGCTATTTGATGCTATTTTTAGGAATAATTAAGGAAAGGCGCAGTGACTACGGTTATTGCTGACGTCCTTCTCCCTCCCACCCCCTCCAGGAGCTCATCCCGGCCCCCAGCCTGAGGGGGATGAGTGAGATTCCCCAAAAGTCAGCAGGATCCCAGGGGGAATCCCACCCCACCTGGAACCAGCTGTGAGGAGCTCATTAAGGTTCCGGTGGATCGCTTGGATACACAGGTAGTTTCTATTTTCCCGTTTCTGTGGGATTTCAGCCTCATTTCCACACAAGGCTTTTCGTGCACATCAAGATTGGCTCGTTCCCCCTCAGACCTATTAAAGACAGCACCCCGATGCAGGAATCTATCAGGAACCACCCAAGTTTCCAGGTCCTGGCCCCTCCAGGAAGAGCATTTAGTGTTCATCCAATCCCTAAATATTGAGTGATCCTCAGCTTCATCCAGTGGGGAACATCTCCATTCCTGGGGAGCAAGAGCCTCCTGATCCTCTTCCTGGGAGTCGGAGCAGGACGATCCCTTCCCTGAAGATGGAGGGATGATCCAGGCTTTCTCCAGGGCTGGTCTGGTTCCCAGTTCTGTCACTCTAGGAGAGCTCACACCGTCCCTGGGCCACCGGGGCTGGACCCTTGGGATATCCCACTGCCTGACATCACAGCCAGAGCCTCTCGTCCTCATCTCCTGAATTCCTCACCGCCCGGCCCACCGTGGCTGGACAGCAGGCATTTTCTATGGGGTCACTCTGCATTCCCTTCTCCCCAAATACTAAAGAACCCAAAAAGGATGTATTTTAAGCTTTTCCTCGAAGCCAGCAGGGAATCGGAGCCAAGGTTTAACAGCAGCCAAGATGTGAACTGGGTCCCACTCTGAGGTATCTGGGGGTATCCAGGAGTTCGCTTCCATGGCAGTGGAAATGGAGAGGGAGAAGCATGAGCTTGTCATCCTCAAGCCATCACATTCATGGAAATCCATTGGAATTCCCTTCAGAACACTCAGCTACCTCTCTGGATTCAAACAAACAGCTCAAATCCTTCCCATGCACTCAGCCGATCCAAGATAGAGAAAGCAAACAGAACACAAACAGCAAACGGAATAAAAGAACCTAAAATCCTTGGAAACAGAACTCGTTCTGGAAGTGATGAGAACATGCGTGGTGACTGGGGAGGCTGGGAGGCTTCCCATCTTTTCTTTTTTTTTTTTTTTTTCTTTCCTTAAATGCCAGGTTTTGAGTACAACAGACGTTATTGCTGGCGCTCGCTCCGACCCGAGTGGGACACGCACAACTCCCTGCGCCCGGCCGAGTCCGGCATGGCCCCTCGTGTCCCCCTGGCCGTGGGGACAGCCCTGCTGGGATCGCCGCTCACAGTGGGTGGAGAGGGGAGGTCACAGTGCGTGGGGCTGAAGGTCACAGTGGGCAGAGCAAAAGGGTCACAGTGCAAATCACCCCGGGAGGTCCCCTGGCCCGGGTCCATGTGTCCGTGCTGGCGGAACTGCGCCTCCGCCTCTATCTGCGCTGCTTGAAGCCCTGCGAGCCATCGGGGCCCAGTGGCTGCCGGATCACATTGTTGGGCTGCCTGGTGTCCTCAGGCTGTGAGATCCTCGGCCTGTGGGGACAGAGGGGGCACAGCTGAGCTTGCAGGGACACGGGGAGCAGAGCTGGGGCTGCAGGGACACAGGGAGCAGGGGCGAGGGAATGAGGTGTGGAATTCTGAGTGCCTTCATGAAACCCCTGCACCACAGGAATGCTGTCACATGCTCTAGGGTCCCCAGCACAGGAAGGACATGGAACAAGTCCGAAGGAGCCTGCCAAGGGGATCAGAGTGATGGAGCAGCTGTGCTGTGAGGAAAGGCTGAGGGAATTGGGATTGTTCAGCCTAGAAGAGAGAACCTCTGGGGGGACCTAACTGTGGCCTGAAGGGGCCAACAGGAAAGATGGACAGACTCTGGACTAAAGCCTGGACAAACAGGTCAAGGGGGAATGGCTTCCCACTGCCAGAGGGCAGGGATTGGATATTGGGAAGGAATTTGTCCTTGTGAGGGTGGGGAGGCACTTGCACAGGCTGCCCAGAAAAGCTGTGGCTGCCTCATCTCTGGAAGTGTTCCAAAGACACATGGACGTGGCACCTGGGGACATGTTTAGTGGGGAACACAGCAGTGCCAGTCGATGGCTGGACTGTGATCCTGCAGGGCTTTTCCAACCTCAATGATTCCACGGTTTATGGCGTTACCAGGCACTTCCCCTCACTCCCACATAGCTGAGCCCTCCTCTCTCTGTGCTGGCCCAGCTGCACTCCCCAAGGAGCCCATCCCCACTAGAGCCAGGCAGGAATTCCCCAGGGGCTCACAGGGCTGCTCTCACCTGTCCAGGATGGGCTTCTCCTGCTCCTCCTCGGGGCTGGCACTGCCCAGGATGCGTTTCCTGGCCTCGGCGTACTCAGCCTCGCGCTGCGCCAGCGATTTGACCGGGAAGGCGGGGCGGCTGGCGGAGTGGGGGCTGCTGAGCACGCCGTTGGTCGTGGGCCGCTTGAGGATGCGGATCTGGGGTGGAGGCCCCGCGGGAAGGCTGTCGTCCTGGATCACGATCGGCACTTTGGGAGGGGATTTGGATTTTCTGCTGCTGGGAAGAAGAACATGGGGTTGGTTCTTGTTTTCCATAAGGGTTTTCTGCCTGGTAGAATTCCTGTGATTAAGAACAGCCTGGAATAATTAAAGACCTTGTTGTAGTTGTAACTCTAAACTAGAGCAGTGGATTAGCTCGAAAAGAGATGGAAAATCAGTCCCTGCTGTGTTTGACACCATTAAACTGTCCTGAAGGAAAGGGAACAGACACTGGGTAATGTTTTAGCATTTCTTGTTGAAGATATTGGTATAAGCACCTTGATTTCATTCCCTGCGAGGATTTCTAGGACTCTTCTCACCAGGATACCCAGCCTGTCACTCCAACCCTGCCACTTCACCCGTCAGAGCCAGCCTCGGCCCCTGCTCACCATCTGAGTGCTTTGTAGTCCCTTTTCTGCATGGAACTCCCGGAGGATAAATCCCATGACTCTCTAATAAGCAAAGGGGAAAAAAACCCCAACAACAAAGGACTTGTCAGCAGGGATTAAAAACACTTCTGGTAGGAGAAAATTAATCACACACCCCTGCCCAGACTCAAAGGAAGCAGGAAAATAAATTCTCCCTGATGCAAGACACAGCAAGTCACTCCAGAGCCAGAAGCTGGGTTACCTGACTAACCCATTTCTTCCTGGGACTGCCTCTTTCTTACACGGCTTCCCCCAGGATGGAGCTACACCCAGTCAGGAGGAGCCGGCTCTGAAATCAAACCACTCTCAGCAGCTTTCTGCTGCCCTGCCATGGCTCCAAAGGGCCACCTAGTGGCACGGCGACAGAGATTCCCTAATTCTCAACTCCAACCCAGCGATCCCTGCTCAGTGTGAAGCTGTCTCCCCACTGCTCCCACTCCCCAAGCTTTCAGCTGCCCAACAGCACCTCAGGAAAATCAGGATTTTACCTTTCCTTCTGTGTGATCTTCAGCTTCTTTTCCAACCGTCTGTCTATTTCCTTGAAAAGAAGGAAAGAAAAGTAAACACACAAAGTTTTTAATATAATGAAGACCAATCTCAGTTTGGAGGTCAGAGTTTGAGCCTGTCTGGCCACACATTTGATTTCACTGTTCCGAATACTGATCTATAAAGGGCAGAGGGACTGTGTGATTCCGTCTGAGGATGACTTAGGAATCAAGAGGCAGGGAAAAGCAAAGTAACCATAGATAAGCCATGAGAAAAGCAAAATCACTACGAGTATTTTGCTGTAGCCAGGAGCACACCCACAGCAGGCCATGGATCTGGCACTCATCACTCATTTTAACTTCAGGTGGTAAAAAAAAAATACCTGTGATGGTAAAACCCCATGGGATTCCACAGCAGGGTATTCCTGGATCCTGGCAGGGACCGGGCCAAGCCTGCCAGGCAGAGGAGCAGCAGCAACCAGGGTGTGATTCCAGGGGCAGCTGAGCCCCGAGCCCACGGTGAGGAGCAGGGCTGGCTGGCAGGGCCACATTCCTGCCCTGCCCCATGCACACAGGGAGCCTCCCTGAGCCTTTCCACACACTGCCTGCCGAGTCACCCAGAGTCACCCATCGAGCAGAGAGGTGTTAATCACTCACACAGGCTCTGAGCGTCAGCCTCTGCCTGAGGCTGGCATCCACCTCAGCAAAGGTGGCCAGGTGTTGCAACTGGAGCAATTTTCAAAACCAGGTTTCAACCTTCCTGCAGGTGGACCTGCCCAAACCCCACCAGTATTTTCAGATCCTCATCCCAGCTCCATTAGAAGAGGCTCTGAAACAGCTCTTTGTGTTGGAAGTGGGGAAAGCACTACCTGACAGCGTCCTAGTTTAGCCAGCTGATAACTGGCACTACAGAGGGAAATTCCAAACTTCTGGCAGGAGGCAGCTGCTCTACTTTGAGGCCTGGCTTCTCCCCCATACTGCCAGCAGGAACCACAGCCAGCACAGCTCGAGGAAGGAACAGGTTTGGACAGAAATTCCCTGCCCCTGCAAGCAGCAAGGAGCACAAGTCATGACAAGATGCCAAACCACAGTGTTGGCTGTTGGTCATAAAGACCATGGCAGCCTCCACCTAGAAGGGAATAAACCATTTCAGATAGACAAAAGGTGGATGGGAGATTGAGTTTCCTACCCAACCCTGTCCTGGGAAGTAACAAAACCAGGCAGAGCTTCACAAAGCAGGTCTCAGCCAGAGCCTCCCTGGGGAGAGCAAACACCTGCAGTTTCCTTCCTCTTCAAGGGGACTGGGAGGGAGGAAAATCCCATTCCAGCACTGCTCAGGAGAGAGGAAAATGTGTATGAGTTCTCTTCTGCCCTCTGAGAGAGGCAGGGGAACAGGCAGCAGGGAGGGGGATATTCCAGTGAGGATGGAGATGCTATGCAGCAGCTGGAGGCAAACAACAGAAGCTGAACTGAGGGCAAGGAGTTGGCTCCTCACTGAGCCAGCCCAGGTGACATCATGGTCTTGAAACCACATTTTCAGCCTCCAAGAGTTCACCACAGCTCCCAGAAATATCCCCTATTAAATATCCCAGCGAATGCGGGAGATAGACAACAGGAAAACGGGGTGGAAGGGCAGGAAACACACTCAATCATTTCACCCCAAGTTGAAACAGGGCTGCTGAGCCCTGAGGTAGGACTGTGGGCACAAGGGTGTCACAACCATAGAGCAGTCCTGAATAAAGGCTCTGTTCTGCTCCCTCCTTCCTGGCAGAGGAGAGGTTGCCTTGGCAAAAGTAACATTTCTGCACTGCTGCTGGCTCTCAGGTGAGCTCTGGACTGTTCCTGCACTGCTGCTGGCTCTCAGGTGAGCTCTGGACTGTTCCTGCACTGCTGCCATCTCTCAGGTGAGCTCTGGACTGTTCCTGCACTGCTGCCATCTCTCAGGTGAGCTCTGGGGCTGTTCCTGCACTGCTGCCATCTCTCAGGTGAGCTCTGGGGCTGTTCCTGCACTGCTGCCATCTCTCAGGTGAGCTCTGGGGCTGCAGCCACAGTCCAAACGTGAGACTGACTGGGAGATGCTGCAATTGCAGAGTGTCACGTCCACCTCAGCACCTGAGGACAGGTGATTCATGTCACTGTCACCAAGCCCCAGAGCTGCTGGGCAGCCCTGCATGCTCTGGGCACTCCAACCATAACCTGCAGCCTCCCCTGCCAGAGGAAAAATGAAGTGCTTCACTCTGCTCAACAGGAACATTTAGTCCAAGAAATCCTCCTAAGCCATAACAATTCCTTCACAGCTTGTTTCACTCTTTCCCACTCCAGAGCAGGTCACTTCCAGCAAAATTATCGGTGTCTTTGTCTCCAAAGCCCTAAAACTGCCAGTGGTCAGGGAGCAAACACATGGTGCTGGATCATAAAGCAGTGCCAATACACTCAGCAACTGCTCCATGCTTGGGAAGCTCCTCACCAAGGATCACATGGGATCATGGAGGCTGGAAAAGACCTTGTATCACTGTCTACTTTGTGCCAAATCCCCACCTTGTCCCCAGCCCAGTGAGTGCCATGACCAGGCCTTCCTTGGACACCTCCAGGGATGGGCACTCCAAACCTCCCTGGGCAGCCCCTGCCATGCCCTGACCACCCTTTTCCTGAGGAAACTCCTGCTGATGTCCAGCCTGAGCCTCCTCTGGCCCCAGCCTGAGGCCATTCCCTCTCCTCCTGTCCCTGTTCCCTGGGAGCAGAGCCCAACCTCCCCTGACTGCCCCCTCCTGTCAGGGAGTTGTGCAGAGCCACAACTTTTCTTCATGCTGAGCCCCTTCCCCAGCTCCCTCAGCCTCTCCTGGTGCTCCAACCCTTTCCCAGCTCCATCCCCATCTCTGGACACACTCCAGCCCCTCAGGTCCTTCTTGCCACGAGGGTTCCAGGACTGGAGGTGCCTCAGCACAGGGGACAGCCCTGTGCCCACTACAGGGTGGCACAAAGAGCAAAGCCACAAGCAGCTAAAATATTCCCTAAATTCCAGCCTCAGCAGCTGATGGAAGCACTGTGCTCTCTGTGGAACATGAGGCTTCCTCCCCATGTAGGGATCTTGGCAGAATAACATAAACCAACCATTCACACCAAAACTGAGTCCTGCAGGATCCACAGAATTCCTGGCACTGCTGAGGGGATTCCAGCTGCCTCCAGACATCCACGGAACTTCTGGGTAGAAAAAGTCTCCCCTTTGTGTTTAAATAGATGGCCAAAAGCAGCTCCCCATCTCACACACCTCTTGGTGTGTCAGAAATGGTATTTTCGTTTAAACACAGGCACTGACTCCACATTTTCCAGGAAGCTCAGTGTTCATTACTAGGATGTTTGGAATTACAGGAATGAAGCACCACGTGCAGAGAGACAGCCCCAGCCCTGAGCAGCCTCACAGCTCGTGACAGGGATCACTGCACCAATTTAAAAGCAGAATCACCTTGGCGCTGCTCATTTTTAATTAAAATCAAATCCCTGCTGCTGCTCCACATGGATCCATCCGTCTGCTGATGTCATTCCCTCTCCTCTGCTGTGTCACGTTGTCACCGTGTGGGTAAGGAGATAAAATTAGGAGCTGACTCGGAGGGCAAGTGCCAGAGGCACTACAAGCACCACAGGCATGAGCTGTCTGCAGAGGCAGCTGGATTTGGCATCCAAGGACCTGGACAGGTCATGGTGGACAAACTCCAGGTATCCATCACCTGAGGGGCTCTTCCAGCTCCTCCTTCCCAGATAAATGTATCTGCATCACCAAAAACTAAGCCTGGTTCACATCCCCATGCAAAACCCCCTCCCCAAAGATTAGTAAGGAATCTCACCCACCTATTTTTAGGGCTATTATTTGTGGATGCCAAACAGGACCCAAACAAACAGCCTGAAGGAGACTCTGTTCTCTGACATTTAGGCTGCATTTGTGGACGAGGACATCATGGAAACTGAGATCCAGCCCCATCACAGACATCCTTCCTACCCCTAGCCCTGAGGAAAACAGCAATGAGGATCCATAACACCCCCTTGGAATGCAGACACAAACCCCAAGACATAAAGCTGCTGCTCAGATCCCACATTCCTGTGGCCTGGCATCCTAAAGAGCCACCCCAGCCACAAAGCTGATACCCTGGGGGTGTTCCCAGAGAGCTGGAGACCCTCAGCACTCCGGGAATGTGTCCTTCAGGAAGGGAGCCTCCAAGGGATGGAGGAAGATTGCCAAGCAACACCAGAATATGGCAAAGCACAGGGGGCCCCAGTCAGCCATGCTCTTGTCCAAAGAACCTTTTGGGAAAACTGCAATGCACTGGACATGCACAAAGCATTATCCCCCCCATCCCTGCCAGCAGGCACTCTCCAAACACAATAAACACCAGCAACTCTGAGCTCCGCCGAGCCGGGGAAGGAATAAAAGGATAACCCCTGGCTGGATTTTATCGCAAGTTTCGTAAATTACTGCAAGTGAAGGTGTGAGGAGTGCAGAGACTTTGTATAAATCACTGACACTGGGTGGGTACTTCCCCCTCTTCCTGCAAAATTCCTCTGCAGAAATCCAGGGGAGATCCCTGCTGGAGCACGGGGCTCTCAGGGACCTCTGGTCACATTCCAAAGCTCTGGAAAACCATTAACCACATTCTCTGCTGTATTTACTCCCAGCACAACCTTCTACCCCTTCTGCCCCTTCTGCCAAATCCCAGAATGAGCAAATTAGGCTGGAGCTGGATTCTCCCAAAACCACGGCCTTGTCTGTTCATTACAGCACCACTGGATGCTCTGGCAAACCCCAAAGCCTGGTTAATGTTCTTTTCTTTAGGAAATAAAAACAGGTTTTAAGAGCTGAGCTCATCAGAGCTGTTGATGGGGTAGTTCCAGCTGGACCTAGAACTGCTTCCCCAAAACATCATCAGGAAAGAGCAGACGTGTGCAGTCCCTGATCTCCTCATTATCCACCCATTTCTCTCCTCCAAAGAGAAATTAATCTATTAATTACTGCAACATTACAGTTCCTGAGGCTACTGGGAATCAGCCTGCTGCATTAATTAGTTCTCCAGTCACTCAGCCACACTCAGGCCTGGTGGTGCCTGGCCCAGGACAGCCTCAGGTGTTTTTGTCTGCCTGGACAGATCCTGTTCCTGGGCACCAGTGCATTGAGAAACAGGACATGGAGTGGTTTTGGGAACAAGCCTGGCAGTGCCAGGCGTTCCCAGCATGGATCTTCATGGGTGGGAGAAGCACTTGGGAGGGGAGCATCTCCTCTCCCCTTGCTGCAACATCCCCAAACCAACCCTCACTTTCTCACATTCCCAACCTCCAAACTTCCCATTTCTTAACCAAAAACCTCCCTCTGCCCAAGCAACACTGCGCAGCAGAAACAGAAACTTCCCTTCCCAGTTTCAAGTAAACACTGGGTGAAAGTTTGCCCAAAATCTTTTTGGTGTGGAAAGTCCAAATCCATGCTGGGCTCATTGCATCAGATGGCAGCAGGAGACAGAGGATTCTGCCTCTCTGCCCCGCTCAG
>VRYO01000690.1:685231-706414 GCA_009812075.1 Sialia sialis | reverse complement strand
AAAAAAAAACCAACAAAAAAAAAGGCACTCTTTTTCCCTTAGAAGCTTGTATCCCCAAAATTTAGTGCTGGCATGGGGCAGTGCCAAGGCACAGGCTGGCAATGCCCACGCTGGGGGGAAACGGCGTTTTTGGGGGCGAAATACGGCTTTCAGGGGGAGAACATACTCTTTGGGGAGGAACCAGCTTTTGTGTGGGGAAACATGTTTTGTTTTTTTTATGGGGAACACGGCTCTTTGGGGGGCAGACACGGCTGGGGGATGCTGGGGATGCCCCCAAAACCTCAGCGTGTGAAAACAAAGGTGAGGCTCAGTCTCCCCTCGTTCTCCGTGTGAATCCGCACCTCTCCTCGGTCCGTGTGTCAATCCCTGGATTTCTGTGCTGGAGCCGCAGCCGCGGTGCCCAGCTCGGCACCCCCGGGGGCTTTGGGGTGTCGCTCGCCATTGTCTCCGCTGCCGGTCTCCGCTGGGCGCTTTGGGAACGGCTTCATTTGGGATCGTGTTCTTTTCGCGGCGAGGCTGGGCTGTGCAGCCGCTGCAGGGCTCGGCTGGAGCATTATCTCATCCTCCCGAGCCTCTCAGCTTTTCCAGTCGCGTTTTGCAGTCGGGGTTTTCTGTGGGGCAGGAGGAGGTCTCGCTGTTAATGACCTGGAGACTCCAGGGAATGCTCGGAGCAGGAACAAAAGGGAAGCCGGGAATGCTCATCTGCGGATGGGAGATAACCACGGAATCGCCGGGAATGTCGTTTGTACTCGGATGGCTTTAATCATCTCTGGGAGCCGGCTCGGGTCAGCAGCTGGAGCTCTTCCCCTTGGCTGAAAGGGATGGGAATTGCAGTGAATTCCCGTGGAGGAGCTGCTGACCTAAATCTGCGCCCTAGGTGAAAAGGGGCCTTTCCCCACCTGTCCTTCAGGACCGGAGCCTCCCAGGGAAGCTGCGGCTCGGGGGTGGTGCTGCGGTGTCCTGACAAAGTGCTTTGTGTCGCGACATAGCCCCATCGCCGGGGCTCGGCTCTTTTGGAGATCGAAAGCCAGAGTGGGAGAGTTCCTCATTGCCACAGCCCTGCGTGTTCCCACCACCATCTCTCCTTCCTTTTCCTTATGCTTATGCTAGATAAAGGCTGAAAACCGAGATTTTTTTCTTAGGTTGTGTCCCCGTGGGGTTGGGCTTTCCTTGGTGTCACAAATGGGAGAGAAGAGAGCGAAATCTTGGGCAGAATTCCATGAATTTCAAAGAATCCAGAAGGATTTGGGTTGGAAGGACTTTACAGACCATCCCCTATCCCAGGTCTCTCCAAGCCCCATCCAACCCTGACAATTTTTTCCAGGGTGGGGTGGTGCCTGTCTTGCACACCGTGTTGTTCCATCGTGTTGGATTCCATCCTGTTCTCCAGGAGTTCTGTGTCTCCGTGCTCAGGCCTTGGCAGAGCCACATCCCATGGTTGTTTTGGCATGGCAGGGATGTTTGTGCATGTTTTTCCTGCTGTGCTCCCTGGAGTTTTCCCTGACAGGTGGCTCCGCCCAGGCAGCATTGCCTTTCCAGGAAGGCAGGTGAAGATTGGATTCCGAAAGGCTCCAGATGGTTTTATCATTTTGTCTCGTGGGTTTTTACAGGCAGCTTGTACAATTTTAAATTTTAATTTGAGTTTACTTCAGCTTTTATTCCCCTGGGACTCTGATTTTTTCCCTGCGTTTGGCTGCGGGAGCAGCTCCTGAAGGAAGCTCACCTGCAGGACACGTGTTCCTGCCCTGCCTGGGCTTGGAATGAAGGTAGGGTTGGTTTATTCCCACTGCTGAACGTGTAACCTTTGATTTGGAGATTTTGGCCTCTGTGTCGGGCACCTTCTGGAGAGGTGTTTGCCTCATCCCACCCTTAATCCCAGGAAATGTAATGCAGTGACAGCAGCGCAGGTTTGGGTGGGAGCGCGGGATGGGCTGGTTTTGCATTCCCAGCATGCGGCTGATCCGTGGAGTTCTGTTCCCAGGGCTTCTGAGGGTGCTGGGTTTGGGCACAGCCCGCTTCCATCCCAGCCATTTCCACAGGATGTGAGCGAGGGCTGCTGGAAAAGGCTTCCCACTCTCTGCGTAAACAGAGCTGCGCCTCCAAGGGAAGTGATTTTTCCCTGTGTGTTCCGTCAGGGCAGGCTTTGTTGGAAAACATCCATTCAGGATTTTCCTAAGGCTGGAGATGGGTAAGTTCAGCCTTGACTTGGGAAAGGCAGCATCACCTGGAGATGGCTGTGAGGACTTAAGAAGGTGTTGGAGCTGGAGCCAGGCTCAGGTTTGGCCCAAACCCAGATGAAAGCTGGAAAGAGGCCTCTGGGAAGTGCTGGTGCGCTCCAGGGGTGTTTCTCCAGGTAGGGGCTCCTTCCAGAGCGCGTTTCTGCCCCGAGTGTGCTGCCGGCATCTCTCTGGGCTGTCCCCAGCAGCAGCCAGCGCAGCTTGTGATGGAGTTGGGAAATCCAGGTCAGAATTCCTTTTGAACTCGCCTGCGTCGCTGCATCAAAGCAGAGCAGGGGTGACACATCCACGTGAAAAACATGGCTCGTGTCGAGCAACCTGCAGGAATCAAGGCTCTTCCCATCAGGAATTTGCTGTTTCAGGAGCTGCTCTGGACTGTGTTCTCTCCTCCATTTCTATGGCTATCTTTAAATATTTATCTTTGCTTGCTGAACTCCCACTGCAACATCTGTGACTGAGAATCCTCATTTTCCCCCTGTGGGAAACGTGGATGCAGTTCAGGCGCCAGCAATTGGCAATTCTGACACACTGCATTTCTCCCTGGGTTCCAGACTACTTTGGAAGCATTTCCCTGGCTCACTTTGTCTTGTGCTTGGGCAGTTTCTTCATAATTTGGGGGTTTGGAGGCTTAAGGTGAGTTGGCAGAGCTGCTTTTGTTTATTTGGAGCTTCTCTTTCCAGGCCAGGTTGGATGGGGCTTGGAGCAAATCTAGAAGGTATCCCTGTCCATGGCAGGGAATGAGATGAGCTGTAACATCCTTTCTAACCCAAACCATTCCATGATTTTGGTTCCCGTTAAGTTTCAGTGGGCAGATCATCTCTGGTTTGAGGAGTGATTTGGGATTTTTGGGTAAAAAGCAGCTCAGAAATGTCAAGATCTCACTATGAAGTTGGGGTGGCTGCAGGAAGAACTGTCCATCCCCAGACTTCTCACATCAGGGAATCTGGGACACATGAATCGTTCCAGCTGGGTTTTTGTCACTCTGGAGAGCCTGCAGTGTGATTTATTTGTGCTTTAAAAGAGACTCATGAGCACTTTGGGTGCCGTTATCCTCACTCCGAGCTTCCAGGGAAGGGGCTGGCTGTGGGAATCGCTGCATTTTCTTGTCCCTGACTTCAGGGACACTGAAGCTTTTGGCCACCTGCCCAAAACACCTGGAAGAAGAGATCCAGGTGCAGCTCCCTCTGGAGCAGCATGCATTGTGGAATTACTGCATTCAGTTCTTCTGCCTTTCATCCGTCCTGCTCTTCCCAGAGTTGCTGTTGTGCTGGGCATTTTCTTTCCCAGTCCCAGCAGCTGCTGGGAATTCCTGGAACCTCCCAGAGTTTGGGGTTTCTGCAGACACAGACTTGTTGTGTCTCGGGAGGGGCACAGAGGATGCTGTAGCCTGCTCTGAACAGGATTCCTGGTTGCTTTGAGATCTCAGAGTTCCATAACATGTGGGATTTGCCCCATTCTCCTGCTCACAATGGTGCTGGGTAATGGTGATTGTTGAGGGGACGGGATGGTGACCAAGGGACATCTTAGGGAGCTCATTTTGGCATTGAATGCTAGAGATGAAGTTGAAAATTGCACAATTTCCCTGAATTTTTGTTTGCTGATTAACATAATATGGATTTGACTGTGCTTTTTTGTTGCCTCTTTCTAAGTATTTGATATTTCAGCCTCCATAAACAGCCAGGCTTGAGGCATGGCACAAAGGATGGAAGGATAGCTCCTGCTTTCCTCATCCCCAATATCCAGTGCATTGCCTTTCCAGTTAGCTGAGGAGTAAGAAAATCCTGTACAAAACAAGAACAAATGCTCTTATTTATTCCGCTCAAATGAGTAGAAACTGCAGCAAATCTTCCTCCAGCCCATTGGACTGGTCAGATTCATGAAATCTTTTTCAAATGCAATCCCTGGTTTGTATTTTCCTGTCCTGGCTCACTTGTGGTTGGGGTTTGCCTGGTAGTTTGTGGGTGCTGTTCCCAGCCCCTCACACCTGTCTGTGCTGAGATTCCCTGTGGATTTAGTCCCATTTCTCCCTCCTTTGAAGCCTGGGCTCCGAGGCCATGCAGAGCAATCTTTCCAGTTCTGTAATAATACCACCTCTGCACCTCAGATCCTTCCCTTCCCATCTCCTTTTCCCCCTCAAAGATCTCAGGCAATCCTCTGTTGCTCACTGCCTGCTGTTTGCTGGGAACTGGTTGGGATTTTCCCCCGCTGAGGTGCTGGTTTTGGGGAGAAATGTGGAGGGGCGGCTCTGATTTCTGCTCTCTGTGACCAGGGACACGATCCAGGGAACAGCTGGAGCTGTGCCACTTTGGGGGAAAGGTTCTTCCCTCAGAGGGTGCTGGCACTGCCCAGGCTGCCCAGGGAGTGGGCACAGCCCTGAGGCTGCCAGAGCTCCAGTTGCCTTTGGACAGGCTGGGATTGTTGGGGTGTGTGTGCAGGGCCAGGGGTTGGACTGTGATCCCTGTGGGTTCCTTGCAGCTGAGGACATTCCTTGGTTCTGTGCAATGTCTTTAGCAGAGTGGAGCTCCAGGAGAGCAGCTCCCAGCTCCATTGATAGGGAATCATGGGATGGCTGCAAAGCACCAAGCTCACGCTGGCTCCTTGGGATTCTGAGCAGGGATTGGGATGCCTCAAGGTCACTCCCGTGGTGAATCCCGTATTTTCCTCTTTTCCATCCTCTGGCACTGCCCTTTGCCCACACCAACATCTCACCATGGACCTTTAGGTTTGTAGGTTTTTCTCTCCATCCCCAATGCACAGCTCAGTGAGAGCTCTGTAGTCTGAAATTTGCAGAGGCTGGTCTGCCCTCCCTAATTCACATCTCCTGCTAAAAGAGCCCAGCCATGAATTCCAGCACCTTTGGACTTTCACACTCCAGCACCTCCTTGGGTGTCAAAGAGGTGCTATGCTTTTCAGGAATATCATACTTCCCATCACATTTTTAGGTTTTGATTAGGGCAGCAAATAATCACGGAATGATTTGGATTGGGAGGGACCTTAAAACCTACCCAGTCCCATCCCCTTTCATGGGCAGGGACACCTTCCACTGTCCCAGGTTGCCTCAAACCCTGTCCAGCCTGGCCTTGAACACTGCCAGGGATGCAGGGCAGCCACAGCTCAGGGCACCCTGTGCCAGGGCCTGCCCACCCTCACAGGGAGGAATTTCTTCCCAATATCCCAACATCCTCTCTTTCATTGGGAAGCCATTCCCCCTTGTCCTGGCACCCCAGGCTCTGGTAAAAAGTCGCTTCCCATGTTTCTTGTCCTCTCCCTTCAGGTGTCTATTTCCAGCTGTCTGCACATCCCTCTGAACTCTGAAGAGGCAGCAGCTCAGGGCAGGGAGCTGGAAACCAGTGCTGCAGAGGCTTTGTTAACCCCAGCTTCTTGTGGCTTTTGTTCCTTTACCTGCAATATGTGAGGCTGCAGTGTTCAAGGCGTTTCAGGTTGTGTCTGTCTGTGATGGAAACACCTTTTGTTCCACCTAAAACAGGGAAAATAGCTTCCATATTGTTTTGCTGTGTTTAGCAAACAGATCTGCCTTTAAACCCCCTGCGTGTGATCCAGCCCTGCTCCTGGGCACTGCTTGGGATGGTTAATCCCTGGCTGGAGCTTCCATCAAAGGCTTCACCTCAGGAATGGCAGGGATGGAAGATGGAACACAGATAAATTTGATGTGAGACACAGCCAGTGGGCATCCCAAAAGCACCGTTTGGGTGTGTGTGACACACTCCTGTGTCACAGGAGTTCAGATCAGGAGGGGAGGCAGTTTGTGGTGCTCATCCCTGATGATGTCCATGTGGAGGTGGTGTGGATATCCTGATGTCCTGCTTGCTAACAAAAACATTGCATCAGCGCCACTGCCAAGTCAGCAGTGCGTCTGAAAGCCCTGGCTATTGATTCAAATCAAACCTTGGCCAGCCAGGCTGCAATAAAATGTTTTTTTCCAGTATATCCTTGTCTTTTTATGGCTTGAAAGTCAGTAGCCTTGAGATCATCTTTGCTTCGGGTGCAAGGTCCGGGGGCTGTTCGTGACTTGTGTGTTTTTGTGGGGACAGGACGGTTGTGGTTGGTAAATTTGGGCTGAGGAACAACTTTGCTTATGGTAAAAATAAAATTGTTATCCTCTCCCCCCCCCCAACTCCTCCTTTGCCACTGTCTGGGACTGGACATGAGCCAGGTCTGCCCAGGTGGGCAAGAGACCGATGGCCTCTGGCTGGTCCCAGGATGTGGCACTTGGGGACACAGTTTAGTGGGGACATGGTAATGCTGAGGGAACAATGGACTCAGTGATCAGGTTTTTCCAGCCTTACCAATTCCATGATTCTGTGATGGATATGTCAGTGCTACCAAAGACCTCATCATGACAGAGAACCAGAGACTGGAGCATGAGCATCCACATCAGGAAAACCCTGACCTTGACCTGGCTGTGCTTGAGTTCATTTCCTTGAAACTCCACCCTTCGTTCCCACAGCAAGCTGCATTCCCATACTGAGCTTTGCAGCAGTGCTGGACACCCAAATGCTGCTTGGCTGTCCCCCCGAGATTGCCTGGGTTCTGTGGACAGCACTGCAGTGAGGTGTGAATGCTGCTCATTCCCAGCCTCTGGAAGCACTGGTGGTTTCTGAAGGGAGTCGTGTGTCCAGCTCTTGATGAATTTTTGGGAACCCTTTGCTTTCCCTCTCACTGATTCTTGATCCTGTTGCCCCCCTCTGCCTGAATCAACAGGAGCTGGAAGGTGTCAAAGATCCTGCCCTAGGATGCAGTAGGTTAAGGTGGGATATTGGGATAAATCCTTCCCTGTGAGGGGGGCAGGCCCTGGCACAGGGTGCCCAGAGAAGCTGTGGCTGCCCCTGGATCCTGGAAAGGCCAGGCTGGACAGTGCTGCTGACAGGAAGGTGTCCCTACCGGTGGAACAAGATGAGCTCTAAGCTCCCTGCCAACTGAAACCGTTCCATGATTCCACAGTCCTCAATCCCTCCCAGTTCTATAAGACTGGAAAGGGGCTGGGAGCATCCTCAGCAAAGGCAAGAGAGCTCAAAATCCTGGAGACAGAGGAGGAAATGGCTGGACACTCCCATCCCGAGCAGTGCTGGGGTGGGAAATGCCCTGTTCCTGCTCCCCAGCTCTGTGGGGCTGCTGGAGCTGCAGGACTGGATGAGCTCTGGGGCTCTCTCAGCCAGGGAAGCTCCAGCACTTGCCTTTCCTGTGGGACACGTGGGGACCGCGGCTTCCGTGGCGCTGGGAGACGCCCTGGGCATTCCTCTGTTCTGTGCAGAGAGCAGCCTTCAACAAAACAATCCCACAGGCCTCTAATGCAGCCCACCAGAAAATCAGGAATTAAAGCATCTGATCTGTTTGGATGTTCTGTTAACAAACCCTTTCCTAATACATTTCCACATTTTTCATTTGATTATTCTGACCAGGCAGATGGAACTGGACATTGGGCTGGATGGAAATCCAGAAGTGCAGGAGTTGTGTTTTCAGGCTGATTTTTCAGATGAGCTCAAGTGGGCTGGATTTAGGTCAGTGGCTGTATTTTTCCCGCAGTTCTGTTATAAATCCTCTCCATTTGTCTGGATGAACCAATTTCGGTGACTTTGGGAGGTCTCAGGTATTGTAGAACTCAGGGAATGCTGTGACATTCTCACATTTGGAGGCTGTTCTCCAAACAGTTACCCACAGCTTTCCAAAAGCTTGTCCCGGATCTCCTGTGCTCTGCTGATGAAGGGAGGGGTGACAGCAATTCCCAGGATCTCCCAGCATGTGTTTGCTTGACATTCCCTTTATTGGCAAGGAATTCTTGCCAATAAAGCATCCTGAGCAGGTTTGGATAAATGTTTTTATCCTGTAAAGTTCATCTCCCTACAGCAGATGTTACACCAGGAGGAGCAGCAGCCCTTTTCCTTGGAAAAACCTCAATTTTCCACCTGAAAACCTTTTATTTGCTTGGTTAGGGGTTATTTTGGGTTTTGGGGCTCACAAGGAGTTCGGTTTGCAATGGGAACAGGATTTGTTTGCTGGGAAAAGCTGAGGTAAGGATAATTGGAATTCAGGGCTTGATGGGGGCCGGCAGAGGGAGTGTGTGAGCCCAAAATCCTCCTCATTTCCCACAAAATTTAGGGGATTTTGGGAGCACCTGGAAAGGGAACAGCTGACTATTGCACCCAAGCAGCTCTTCTTGCGCTGCCAGAGCTTGGCAAGGCAGATTTTGGCAGGTTTGAAACAAATCCAACTCTTTTAAGGGTCATAATATTTTCCAGAACCATGGAAATTCTCCAAATCCCAGATACATCCATAACAAGTGGATGGGTTGGTGGAGATTTTGGCTTTTTTTCTTGGCATTCTGCAGGGATATTTAAGGATTGTCTTTTTTTGTGTGTGGAAAGGGAAATACAGAACTCACAGGAATTGTGTTTTCAGACTTGTTTTTCATGTGAGCAAAACCAGGCTGGATTTTGGGTCAGTTGAAGTGTTTTCTTCATGCTTCCATTATAAATTTCCTGCATATTTATTAATATGTATTAAGCTTTTATTAAGCTTTGGAGCCATTTATGAGGAATAATAATAATAATAATAATTTTTATTATTTCCCTGCATACACCTCAAGTGTGGTGTCATTAAACTCTGCTGCTTCCCCTTTTTCTGTGAACCCTCACCAAAAGGTCCCTCAAATGCCAGGTCCCTGATTTGTATTCCACTAATAAATCCAGGATAACCCTCACATTTTCATTCTGGTTTTCAGTGCATTAATTTTGTGGGAAAACAGATTCAGCGGGATTTATTTGTAGGTTGCTGTGCTGTTTGTGCAATAAATCCTGCTGTGTAATCTCACATTGCTGCGTATTTTTTAACTGAAACCTTGGAAAAAAAAGAGGAGGAATCTGGAGTAGCAGAGGGTCAGCTCTTCACTGGGCTGGGAGGAATTCCTGGGATCTTGGTACCTTTTTATTACAGAAATATAATCCAAAATTCAGCTGCAGCGATGCTGTTTCAGGACAATGGGCAGCAGTAAAAATGATGTAATTTGGAATTTTTTCCCAAAGTCCCAAAACCCACTGTTCTAACAGGCAAAGCCATCACAGGGGGGTTGTGCTGACAGAGAAACATTGGAATTTTCAACCTGGTGGATAAAATTTAGGAATCCTTTATTTTCCTGTGTGGCTTGTATGAAAGAAAAACAATTTCCTGTTGGAAAAAAAAAAAAAAAAGAAAAAGCAGGGGGAGAGCTTTTCTTTGAAGAACTCTTGGTATTGCCTGTTTTGCAGGGATAAGGAGTATTTGTGGTGCTTGCATTCCCGAGGTCTTGCTCTGCACAAACAGGTTATTGCTCACCTCACAGCTTCCCAAAGGCTTCCTTTTTTTTTTTTTTTTTCCAAACTTAGAGCTGCTTTTTTCCTCCATTGTTGAGCTTGCCCAAAAGGATCAGTTCCAGCTGCTGCAGGTTTGGGAGGACTGGGAACATTGTTTTATTTAATGATGTTTATCCCAATTCTGAATCCTGTAGTTCCCACAGACCCTGTGCTGCTGCTTTTATAAAATACTGTGCTTCTCCTTGAAAATAGTGCTGGATTTTCCTCATTTCACCCCAGAAAAGGTCTCAGAGCTCCTTTTAGGGCAAAACCAGGAGCAGGGAAAGCTGCAGATTAAGTCCTTGATAGGTGACAGCTGGGAAAACAAGCATGAAAATACTAAAAATGTAGAAAGAATCCTTCCCTTTCTTTTAAAGGAAAAATGAACCGTTTCTGTCTGATGGAAGAGGATTTTTGTTTGAACTGAGGCAGAGAATCAGCCAGAAGTGTGAATGTCCCCAGAGTGCCTCCCTGGAGATGCTGGCACACAGAAGAAATTATTCCAAAGTATGAGGAAGAGTCTGGAGCAGGCTGGAGACAGTTGCTGCCTTCCACCCCTAAATTACCAGCAGGGCTCCTGATTGCCAGGTGCAATTAAATCCCTCTGTGCTTTCACACACCTGGAATGTTTTGTTCCAGGTGGGAACAGCGTGGCTCCTCCACTGGTGTTTGGAGGGAGCATTTCTTGTGGCCTGTGAAAATGGAACATTCCCTGTGTGTAATGTGCTCTGACTCTTATTGCCATTCAACAGCTTTCCCTTGGAGGCTTTTTTCTGTAAAATCCATATAAAGAGGGGGAAAAAAGGCAGGTTGAAAACCCTGCAGGTTGAAGCACTTCCTAAAGCAGCTGGAAGTTGTAGAGGAGACAGCTCAGGGTGGGAACCACCAGTGCCACCCACGCCAGAACTTTGGGGTCTGTGGGACTGGGAAAGGGACCTGCAGGTAGAAAAACTTCCTTGGATCAAGAGGGGATTTGCAGGAGCAGGTTTTGAGCAGTGCTTCAACCTAGTGGGGTTATTTTCGTCGGCATTTAATATTCCTCAGCTGTTTGTTCCAGATAATTACTTTAGGAATAAATAGCAGGTTCTTAACTAATTTCAGGAGGGGAGAGAGGGAAAATTGAAGTGCTCTGAAAGGAGGAAAAGGATTATGAAATGTTTTGCCAGCTGGCAGAGATGCAGCTTTTAGGAAAGGGCAGGCAGATTCCATGGGCGCCGGCAGAGCTCGGCTCCCAGTGCTATTCCAGCACTTCCTTTTGGCTTATTGGAAGCAGCTGCAATTCCTCCTTGCTCCAGACTCCCCAAAACCTTCTTCCTAGTGCTGGAATATAAAGACATTTCTCTGGGACCAGGAGGGCTCTGGGGTGCAGAATATTACGGAATGTTTGGGGGTTGTGTCAGTGTTTTCAGGGATCGATGAGGTCCCAGAGTTAATTGGGTTGCATCTACTTTGGGATGACAAAGAACTGCTCAAATCTCTTGGTTGCAGCTTTTTGAGTGCTCAGAGATTCCTTTTAGCCCAGGTACAAAGTGGAGCTCAGCAGAGTACGAGCAGACAGCCAGGACTGGGGAGAAAGCACTTCTTGCATCAGCCCACAATGCAGGAATGCTCAGTTCTGCTCCTGGAATAACCAGTAAAAGCCCAGGTATGGGATTTTTTCCCCATGGTTCTGCTGAATAACCAGCAGCAGGAGCTGCTGGGATGGTTTAGCTCTTTCTTGTCAACTGCCTGGGTTCTTTTTCCTTTTTCTGCATTGGAGCAGGCTTTTGGGACAGGGCTTTGCTTTGTGTTCCAGGGCTGGTTATTTCCAGCCTGCTCTTCCAAACAAAATCCACATCCGTGGATTATTGCAGGGTTATTTTGACAGCAAGCTGCCTTTTGGGAGCTGAGTTTGTTGCTGGCCTTATTTTCCTTCTGAAAAAGAGCACGACGTGGGTGTCAAAACTATGAGGATGGTTGTTCCTTATGCTCAAATGTTTAGGAAACAAGGATTTACCAAAGGAAATGCTTTGGAATATTTATACTATCAAGTGGCTTGGGAAGAGCAGACAAAACTCAGTGGAGCTTCTCCATCCTCAGATATGCTATTTGAGGCTCCTCCCACTGTTTTAAAATCAGCCTTAAAGATGATTTTTGTTGTTTTGTGCTTGAGATCAGCCTGCCGTGTTGGGATTTACCAGCTGGAAAACACTTCTTTCTAGTGGTGAGTGGGTGTGCAACCCTGCACTTACCATGACTTCCTCCAGCAGGATTTGGACATTATTTAGAGCACAAATAAAAGTTGTTAGGATCACTCAAGGTCCTGACAGGCCCCCAGCCCATTGCCATCCACAGGGTCCCGCTGTCCCTGGCAAATCTTCCTGCTTGGATTCTGGCAGGGCTTGAGGGGATGAAACCTCATCCTCCTGGGGAGCTGCTACGTGTTCCCAGGCTGGGTGGGAGAGAGGGAGAGACCCTCCTGTCCTTCTGTATCCTGAGCCCTGTCCTGAGCAGGATCACATCCCCATCCCTAGCTGGAGCATCAGCATCAGCACAGCTGGCTCTGTGCTGTGTCAGGATGGAAAGCACAGGCACTTCCCAGCCATCGATACCTTTGCTTGGAAAAGACCCAACCATCCATTATTTCATTATTTTTAAGGACAACTCCACTTTTTCTCCCCACCCCCATCATTTTCCATCCCTCAGCCCCGGGAATTCGTGCCTGTTGTGCTGCATAAGGCGGGTTCCTGGCAGCAGCAGCTGCGCCTGTGTCACAGCATTTGGGTTCCAGCCTCCCCTGTCACAACATTGACTCCAGCAGGGATTTCTGACACGGGAAACGTGTGGAGCATCTGCTGGGATGCAAGCTCTGCTGGGTTCTGCTGTGGTTTCTCCCACAGATTGACAGCCCTGTGGATTTTCCAAAGCTGCTTCATCAGGGAGCCTGACAGCAGTGGGGACTGATGCTGTCGCCTGTCATTTTCCTGGGCATGAATTGGTTGCCATGGAAAGCTTTCCCACTCTGTGTCTCTGTCTCCTGCCATTCCCAGGGCATAGGAAAACCTTGGATTAGTAACAGCAGCTCAGGTTATTCCTGAAAAATAAACCACATTTATAAATCAGGTCTATGACCCAAGTTGTTGTGGCTTAACAGGGGTTGTTTATCAGGGTATTTCTGTGTCAGGATACTTTAACCCAAGTTAAACCATGACATTGGTAACTTAAATTTCTTCCAGCTTCATTTTCTGAGATAGCTAGAGCTTGGAAAAATAATGCTGATATTCTTATATTAGAGGATGTCAGGGAAAAGCTGTGTCTTGTCTTCCCTCTTGAGGAGCTGGTTTGCTTCCTGGCTTGCTGCAGGTTGGATTTATCCTACGGACTGTGTGGATCTGCCTCCAGTAATCCTGGTCTGTTCTGGACTGGAGAATGGCTGGGCAGCCTTTGCCTTGGGAGGAACTCAGGCTGCAGGGAGCTTGCCCTGGTTTGGGTCCTTTCTTCATGCTAGGAAAGGATAAAAAGGGAATTTCTGGAAACGAAAGCCCCATGTCATCGCTGGGAGCTGTTACTGTGGTTTGGGCTGTTGATCCAGGAGCACTCAGGGTGCAGCTGCCTCCCTTGGTCTCTACTCAGCCACCTTGGAAGGGAAAGTGCTGCTGCTCTCCTCAAAACAGGCTGGCTGCTTCCTGGGAAATGGAGTCCAGGGGTTTATCTTGCAGTGACAGGCATGGATTTAACTTCAAACGGTGCCAGCTGCCCAAACTGGACACAACCACTCGTTAAGGTGGATTTATTTCATGACATGTTTCTGTCATCGAGGTGTCACCTTATACTTGGGATGTTGGGAATAGCTGGAGATACAGCCTCTGATATCCCAGCCTTCCATCAGCAGTAAATCCTGGGGAATGGTGGGGGTTGCTTTCCTCACCTCCTGCCAGCCAGGGCTGTGTGCAGGTATTTCACAAATAAAAGGAATAGGTGGATGAAAATGAGGCAGGGAATCTTTCCCCCACAAGGAGTTGTTTGGAGTAAAACAGCCTCGCTGGTAGAACAGGTTCCACAGGGTGGAGGGACTGTAAATGTCGCTGTGATCCCATCTCACCTCGGGTGAGATTCCCCAGGGATCCTTTCCCCATCCCATCTGGGCCCCATGGGGCAGGGCAGGGCGATGTCTCCTCGTCCCCAGCGAGGGAGCAGCAGCTCCAGGGGTTTGGCTTTGGCTCTCTGCTTCCCACTGGAGGCAGCAGCAGGGTGGTGAGAGATGGAGTGACCTGGGAAAAGCCGTTCCTAAACCACCCTCAACTGCTGCAAAACTGCAACACGCATGTCCTTCACTCAGGGATTGCTGTGCTTGAGCTCTCTGGTGTGACACACACCTTTCCTGATCCTTCCTGTGACCTCCCCTTGTCCCTTTTCCCAGCTGTGACGTGGGATGCCATGGCCAGCTCCTCGGACAGTGACGATGATGGGTTCATGGCTGTGGATCCAGAGGACGCCGTGGTGGAAGGGACAATGGAGCAGGAAGATGAGCCCCACGCCGAGCTGGAGGTGGAGGAGTCCAGGCCCAGCTCCAGGTCGATGCTGGAGCTGCCAGAAGAGGTTTTGGAATACATCCTGTCCTTCCTCTCTCCCTACCAGGAGCACAAAACCGCCGCCCTTGTCTGCAAACAGTGGTATCGACTGATCAAAGGTACGAGTGATGGCAGTGCATTTCTTTAATTTTGACATTTGGAACCCAGCTCTCTTTTACCTTTGCCTCTTGTTTTCCCCTCAAACTCTGAAATCTGACTTCTGTGAAATCCTAACAGCCTTGGGGTCACTGGCTTTGCTCAAACTGGACCTGTAGCTGTGCAGAATTGAGCCCCTCAGCCTCTCTCGGGGTAGAAAACCCAGAGAGGCCATGAATTCCCATCCTGGAAGTGTCCAAGGCCAGACTGGACAGTGCTTGGAGTGACCTGGGATAATGGAAGATCCCACCCTTGTCAGGGTCTGGAGCTGAGTGAGCTTTGAGGTCCCTTCCAGCCCAAAGTGAAACAAAGCCCAAGTCCCATGACAGAGCAGCTCCTTTGCTGCCTTCAGATGCTCCCAGTGCTGCAGTGGTAACCTTGAATTGCAGCCTCTTCCCCAGAGCCCCTGCCAGTGTCCCATGGCTGATGTGGTTTTAATTGTTTGCATCTTGCTCAGTAATTAACATTCTCAAAGCTGCTGCTTTCAGCTGGAAGCAGCCCTGGCTCTGGCTCTTACAGCTCTGCCTGAGGTAAGTGGAGTATAAAATCTGCATGAGTAGTGATGTGCATATTCCAGTTTCCTGGAAGAGTAGCCCAGAGACACAGATCCTTCCTTTGCCTCTGCACAGCATTCATTCCAGAGCCTCATGGGGGTATTTTAATGCTGAAGAAGTATGATACAGCAAATAAGGAGGGAAAATTTGGACAAGGATACAAGCAGAATCTCTACTTCATTTTATTTTAATACACTGGATAATTTCTGGTATGATGATGCTGAGTGCACACTTTAATCAAGAGCTTCATTTAAAAAACAAGAAGTTTCTGAGGAGAGCAGTTAAATCCTAGGAAATGGGACCTGTTGCTGCACAAGGGGAGCGTGTTCCTTCTGGAAAACAGGAGCAGGTGTCAGGTGAGGAATGCCCTTGGCAGTTTGTGGGGTGATGGCTCATTTATGGACTTTTCCTCATCTGAAAGCATTGCTCAGATTTCAGGCATTTCCCACTTTGCCCAGAGCTCAACAGGCTCAGGGTTAAAAAAACACAGCTACCCCAGCATGGCCTAAAATTGCTTTTTTTATGCATCATTTTGGGGCAGCAGCTGCCCATAGCTCTGGGGAAGGGCCATTTCCAAGTGCTGCAGCCCTGAGTGGCTGCTTGAGTGTTTTCTGGAATAGCTGCAAGGGATCCAGCCGGGATGGACAAACACCTGGGATTCACCCCAAAGGGATTGGAGTGAGGGATGAGTAGCCCGAGGCACAGCATGGCTTTGGGCTGTGTCACCTCTCAGGGGACGGGCAGCTGAGCCTTTCTGGGGTAATTTCAGCCAAAAAAAGGTCTGGAAGCACCACCTGCAAGCTGTGCCCAGAGAGGTCACTCGAGGTAAACAATTGATTTGTGTTCTCCTGGTTAATTTTTCCTGTTTGCCAGGATACATCTGCTGCACAGTCCTGAAGCTCACACTCCTTTTCCCGTGTGACTCTGAGGGATCAGCTCCTTGAGGACCCCAGACTTTAGTTTTTTATTTTAAAAAATCCTTCCTGCTTTATATCCTGGAGTGGGATTTCTTGCTGGGGGTGTTCCTGGCACAGGGCTTGGGGAAAAGCTTTTGGCAGGTTGTGGCATCCTCAGTGCAGGTGCCACCAAGTGTCTGCTGAGCTACTGCTGCTGCCAGAAACCTTCCCCAGACCCTTTTGTCTCCTCAGGGAGCACCTCTGGCTCTTTTCAGAATTAATGGTAGACTTGGAGCATCCCTGCTGATTTTTATCACTGATATCCAACTTCTTTCAGATCCCTGGCCAGTAGCTGCATTCACACTCTTAAAAATTGATCATTGCACTGAGGTTCCTTGAGGGAAGGGAAGCTGCCCCTCAGGATGTGATGAGAGAACAAGGGTGCAGCAGAGAGGGCTGAACACAAGCTCTCCAAAGCATCCTAGTGCTTCCTTCCTTTCCCAAAGGCTCTGCTTCCTGAGCTGGAGCTGCTGAGGACATTGTGACCTGGCCCAGTGCACGCTGCTGACTTCCACATTTGCAGAGTTCCCTTGTCTTTATTCTCTTTAATCCCCTGCATTCCCAGTGTGTTGCTAACCCAAACGCAGGGGGTTTGGAGCTGCTGTCACTGTGAGGCACAGTTTGTTGCCAGGTTTGCTGACTGTGTTGTTCTCTCCCCAGGTGTGGCCCATCAGTGCTATCACGGCTTTATCAAGGCAGTGCAGGAAGGGAACATCCAGTGGGAGAGCCGCACTTACCCCTACCCTGGCACCCCCATCACCCAGCGCTTCTCACACAGTGAGTATCCCCGGGAATCCTGCTGGGAGCTGCCTCCCTCAGGACCTGGCAGTGCCACGTGTGCCCGTCACCGCTGGTGTTGAACCCACAGCTGTGCCGACACTCAGCACAAGAGCAGGGATTTGGGAGCTGCTGGTCATGGTGTGCTCGTTGATTGTAGGAAATGCTGATGGAGTGGAAGTGGGGTGGGATTGTGGCTTTCTGGTTGTGCAGGGATCTTCTGCAACTGCCCAGGTTGGAAAACTCATCTAGATCGTGGAGTCAACCCTTGACCGAAATATGTCCCCAGGTGCCACTTCCACATGCCTTGGGACACTTCCAGGGATGGTGACTCCATCACTGTCTGTACCAGTGCCTGGCCACCCATTCTATAAAGAGTTTTTCACAATATCCAACCTGCATCTCCCCTGGCATGGCTTGAGGCCATTTCTCCTTGTCCTGTCCTTGTTCCCTGGGAGCAGAGCCCGACCCCATGGCTGTCCCCTTCTGTCAGGGAATTGTGCAAAGCCAGAAGGTCCCCCTTGAGCTTCCTTTTCCTCAGGCTGAGCCCCTTTCCCAGCTCCCTCAGCCTCTCCTGGTGCTCCAGTCCCTTCCTAGCTCCAGTCCCTCTGTGTCCCTCTTGTCCTGAGGGACCCAGAGCTGCTCCCAGGTCTGGGCCTGAGATTTATATCCTCCTCAGCCCCTGGAGGGAGTCATTCTCATCAAAGCCAGTGAGTTTTGGGGAGTGCAGCACTCAGGGATGTGCACCAGCTGCTCTCATAGGTTCTCTGCATCTGTGAGCAAAACTGGGAATTCTCCAATGTGCTGGGTTCAAATCGAGCAGAGCTGCAGGTGGTTTTGCTTACAGAAGGGAGCAATTCAGCACTACTCAATGTTTGGGTGAATTCTTCCCCTGCTTCCAAGATTCTGGAAGAGAACAGAAAGGGAAATGATACCTAAACACAGTGTCTTTGAGGGAAAGATATTGAAATAAACCCTGTTCTCTGGAGTGCAGTAGAATTGAGCTGCCTCAGCTCCAACCAAAAAAAAAACATGACAAAAATTCCATCCTGTGACTCCAGCAAAGGGTCTGAGCCCTCTGGGGGACAGCTCTTGCAGGAAGCAAACTGCATTTTTCTAAGAGAAGATAAACACTGTGCAAGCCCTGCCATTCCAAGAGCAGCAGGCATCACATTTTCATCTTCCCAAGCAATAATTTATGAGGCAGCCACTGCGCTGCCTCCTGTCAGGACAAGTCCTGGAGACGCTGTGGGGAGCTCTACTGAAGTTGTTGTGCTTTGCCAAGTTATCCTCACTTTCCTGAAGGATGAAAAGGCTCCACAGTTCACAACTCATTTTTAGCAACGTTAGTGAAGCGCTTATTAATGATTTCACCTTTGCATGTATTTCCCCTCAATTTTAGCAGGGTTTTTGTGACTGCTGAGTGCTCAGGTCAGCTAGAAATCCTCTGGAAAAGGCTCAGAATTGCCCCAAAGAGCACTGTGTGCTCTTTGCTTTATCCTGCTGCCTGCCACGGGCTTCCTGGCTCCAAAGTGAGTTGTCTCCCTAAATCCACTACCCTCAGAGCGTGTAATCCGTATTAGCCTCGCTCGGTGACAGTGCCCCGGCTCTGCCCGGCCCCGTGGCCACAGCAGCGTTATTAATGCATTTTGTGGGCATAAAGCTAATCTGGATTAACTTGTTTGCTGACTTAAACGGATTGGTTTGTGAGCAGCTGCCCAGATCTGCAGCCTCTGCTTTCACTGCAGCAGTGCTCTGTGCCTGCAGGCAAGATTCCAGCGTTAAAGTGAAGCTGCAAATCGCCAGTTCCGGAAAGTCAAAGTGAATCTCTGAACCTAAAATCCTAAGGGATGATGGTGAGCTGAGGTGGAGGGAACAGGAGGTTTGGCCAGTGGGGAGGGATGCAGAGAGGACTCACAGAGCTCTTTTTGAGGGATGAATGGTTTGCCAGTTTTTGTGGGAAGACGTCACCACCTAGGCACGAGTCAGTGCTGCCATCAAAGCTCTGTCTGGGGCTTGCTGTCTCTTCCAGGAATTATTAGAACTATCCCAGCAGTGCTCACAGGGAGCACAAAAGGACAAGGAGGGGAATTTTAAGCAGTTGGAGGTCAACCTGTCTTCTGTCAGTCCTGAAGGGAGGAATGGCAAAAGTCCTTGATAAGGAATAATGAATGGAAGGCACCGCCGTGGGGAGGGAGTGCTTGGCAGGGATCACAGCTGAGAACAAACTATGGACGAGCTGTTGCTTTTCCAGAGGATTTGACTGAAGCTGCAGAACTGCGCGACATGAAACATCAATAATACTGGGTGTTTAGGGACAGAAATCCTCCTTATCTGGGGCTTTTTGGGTGATGCTTGCAGGAGTCACCGAGTTGTTTTATGTATGAACCTGCGAGGTCATAGCAGGGCGGTGAGTCATGGGGTGAAATCACTGCCCGCAGTCGGAAAATGATGTCAGGAGGCTCAGGAATGCAGAAACGGAAAGGCAGCAAAGGAATGCCGACCGTTGTGCCAGGGATATTGATCCTTTGCTGGAGGAGTGACTAATTTTAAGCCCTGATTTATTGTTTTTGTTTCCACGGAGCCTGGGGTTGGTGGCAAACCTGAGTGAGTAATTAGAGCAATTTGTGGGTTTGACAAAGCCGTTGGGAGGGTGAGAGCTGGAATGTTTGTTTTACAGGATGGGCTGCCCCTGGAGCAGAGCTGCAGCTCCTCCCAGCACCCAGCCTTGCTCAATGTCCCCAGATTTTTGGCTGCACCCAGGCCCTGCACTGCAAGGAGTAGGACAATGGCATTTTAGGGAGTGAGGAGATCGAGGTGGGGATGGAGATAGAGGGCGAGGGGAGAGCTGGGGCATTCAGCTGGAAAAGAGAAGGCTCCAGGGAGACCTCAGAGCCCCTTCCAGTGCCTGAAGGGCACAGGGAATGGCTTCCCACTGCCAGAGGGCAGGGATGGATGAGATATTGGGAAGGAATTGTTCCCTGTGAGGGTGGGCAGGCCCCAGCACAGGGTGCCCAGAGCAGCTGGATCCCTGGCAGTGTCCAAGGCCAGCACCAAGGGCTGTCACCCTCTAACCCTAGGACTGCGTGGGAATGGGATTTACAGCCCAGCTGGCCCCTTCCCATCTCTTCAGTGGGAAACACAGCCCTTGAACTTGGATGGGTTAATTTATTTAATGTTCTCTAAGTTTCAGAAGTTAATGTTGTTCAATTATTGTGAAGGGAATGTGCTTTCCATTTGGTTTTCCCTTCCCAGTCATCTCTGCTTTGGCTATCTGCTGCTCTGGGTTAAAATCTCTGATGATTCTTTACTCAGGACAGGGAGTCAGGAGTGTGCTCAGAACCAGCTGCCTCTGCTCTCTCTGAGCATCAGTGTCTTCAAATATCAGAATTATTGATTTATTTCCAAACATAAGCCACTTTTGTAGTGCTGAAACTGAGGGTAACTGAATTTTGCTGGGACATTAAAAAACCCCCAACTAAATCCATTCAGTGTTTTCCACCCAAAAAAAACCCCTAAAACCATCAGGGATGTGCACAGTTTCCCCTGGATTTATTCTACAACTGATAGAAACTATGTATAAACATATGATAGAATCACAGAATATCCTGAGCTGGATTCACAAGGATCATCAACATCCAGCTCCTGGCCCTGCACAGAGCAGCCCCAACAATCCCACTGTGGGATTCCTACAGGTTGGAGTAAACTGCAGTTTTCATTGTGCTTGCTTTTTCCTATTTTTCTCTTTTTTTCCCTCAAGCTGCTCTGCCTTCCTTATCTTCAGCAGTTTAAAATGGCTCTACAAAGAAGTAGGAAAGCACAACTTCAGTGATTTTGCCCTGGGGTTATCATACATGGAATTTTACGGGAAACCCGGAATTCTGCCCAGCCTCCAAGGCAGACAAGCTGAGCAAGCCCTCCCTGCTCCATCTTTCAGTTCCCTCTTGCCAGAGGTAGTGGATGCTGCAGATACTTCTTGCCAATGGCAGACACTTCCATGGATTTTGTTTTGCTGCAGAGCTTGTTTTGGGGCCAAAAGCTCTTGATTTCCCTGGGTATTTTTGAGGAGTCGTCAAACATGGTGTACCCTCCTTGTTCTCCATCTTGCTGCCTATTACTTTCTCACCGGGATTAGAGGCAGTGCCCATGGATGATCCTGTATTTTAGTGGGGATTTTTAAATGAGATGAGGTGAAACCCTGAAAAGAGAACAACCCCCCAGCCCTGGGTGCACAGAGCAGGGTTTGTGAGCGGTGTGAACTGGCTCAGGAAAGGTCAGTGAGCTGAGTGCTTAATCACAGCTAAGCAAATTAATTACAGGCTTCTAAGGCCGTTTTTGCTGCACTTTGAGGAGCAGCTCTGCCTGAGGGGATAATCCTCTTGGGAAGGTTCTTGCTGGAGCTTCACCCAGCTTAGGGATACCCTGTGGTTCTGGGGAGCTGGGGCAGCCTGACTGCTTTTCTCCAGGGAGGAAAGGGCTTGGTCTGGGTGTGGGGCACAGAGCAGTGACCAGAGCTGTGTGGGGCACAGGACAGTGACAGGAGCTGTGTGGAGCACAGGGCAGTGACAGGAGCTGTGTGGGGCACACAGGACAGTGACAGGAGCTGT
>VRYO01000690.1:661907-684231 GCA_009812075.1 Sialia sialis | reverse complement strand
TCGGGGGCTGCACTCAGAGCAGCTGTAACGCCGCCTTCAATGACCTCTGGAGACTCGACCTCAACAGCAAGGAGTGGATCCGGCCCCTGGCCTCAGGTGAGTGCCCTCCGTGCCTCATCCCTCCTCCCCAGGGCTCGGGTTCAGTGTTTTTTTGTGTGCCTCAGCGTTAGCCTTCTGGGTGTGAGCTCTGTCCTGGAGAAATGCAGAAATCCTGTGTCTGAAAGTTGGGGTTGTTCTCGCTGGAATAGGCTGAGAAAGATGTGATGATTGTTCAGCCTGAAGAAGGCTGAGAAATTGGGATTGTTTAGCCTGGAGAAAAGAATGCTCCATGGGGACCTCAGAGCCCTTTCCAGGGTCTGTAGAGGTTCCAGGAACCCTGGAGAGTGACTTGGACAGGAGATGGAGGGCCAGGACACAGGGAATGGCTTCCCACTGCCAGAGGCAGGGTCAGCTGGGATATTGGAAAGGAGGAGGCCCTGGCACAGGGTGCCCAGAGCAGCTGTGGCTGCCCCTGCATCCCTGAAAGTTCCAAGACCAGGTTGGAGCAGCCTGGGGTGTGGAAGGTGTCCCTGTCCATGGCACTGGGTCCCATTCCATGATGCCATGGTGAAAATCATTGTCCCAAAGCTGAGATTTTCTTCGCTCCTTCCAGTGGCTCCCACTCCAGGTATTTTGGGGAGTGGAGCAGACACGCCCGTGCAGGTGGGAGAGCGTGGGAAAGCAGGTTCATTCCTGCTGTCCAGGCACCATCAGCTGGGCAGGAAGACACCACAGATTATTTCCCACACTGTTTTTTTGTGCTGGAAATGTCACCCACAACAGTTTGGTTTTTTCTTTTAGTAGAATTTCTGAATTCTACTAAAATAACTGAGGAAAGCAGAAGAATTGGGGGAAGCTCTTGGGGCAGGGGGAAGAAATCAGTTTTAAAGAAATTGTTTTGGCAGAAGGGGGAAGGAGAAAAGGAGCATCCACCAGCACTCCTTCCTAGGCTCAGAATTCCCTGTCCTGTGCTCTTAAGTATTGTGGACTGCTCAGATACTATTGAAAGTATTTTCTTGTCTGGCACTTGAAGTCCTCCAAAATCCAGGGAATAAGGAGATTGATGTGAAGATGGATATAGAAGGATATGGGAAAGCTGGGGATGTTCACCTGGAGAAGAAAAGGATCCAGGGTAACCTCAGAGCCCTTTCCAGTGCCTGAAGGAGCTCCAGGAGAGCTGGAGAGGGACCTGGGACAAATCCCAAATGCTGGTGTCAGCTGGGAATTTCCAGCTGTGAATACCTCCCAGCCACACTTCCCTTGTGTTCTGATTTTTGTGTCACAGTCCCTGCGTGACTCCTACAGGGGTCAGTTAAGGAGTTGTGGATTTAAAAGGGGGCAAAAACTAACTCTGCCCCTCTAGATGGGCTCCTGCCGTCCATCCTGCCCTGCTGGGGCTGGGGAGGGGAGGGTGAAAAGGCTCCTGGGCTCTGCAGAGCCCTGCTCTGCCCCAGGCCATGGATCCCTGCAGCCCGGGGAGCTCTTCCCTCACTCAGAGCCGGCCCCGGGCTTCCAGGGAGCCACATCCCAGCTCTCCCAAACAACAGGGCCTGTGGGAATGCGTGGCGGGGCGAGGTCCCACGGGAAGATCCCCCGAGGAGATGTTCCTGCATGCTGTCATGGGCCAGATGGGATCGCAACTGAAACTGGAGGCCGGGAACAGGGAGCGCTCCAGTTGCTGCTTTTCCGAAGGGATGAGTCACCCCTGGTGGGATCCGACACAGCTCTGCTCCTCCTTGGGGTGCCCTGAACATGGGGGTTGGCACCGCCTCCCTGGGAAAGGAGAGTGGTTGCAGGGGGCAGAAGATGGGAGCTTTGAAATCCTGGCGTGTGAATAATGCAGGAGAGGATTTTTTAAAAGAAAAACCAAAGAGGTGACATTGATTGATTACCACTCATTTTGTGTGCAGGCTAATTGTTGTGGAGGAGTTCCCACACCTGCCCCACAGACTCCAGAGCTCTGGAATAAGATCCTGGCTCTTTCCCAAGGCCAGGTCTTCCTCGGAGAGCTTCCCTCACACTCCACGTGTGCCCTTGTTAAGCATCTCCTATAACGAGCCCTGGGCAGGCAGTGGGAGCACAATGTCCTGGACACAGCTTCATCCCTTTCTGAGAGGCTTTTCCAGGAGAAAACATCCTTTTGTTGTTGTTGCTGTTGTTGGTGTTTGTTCCTACCTGGTTTCATCCAGGTTTTCTGGCTCCCAGGCATGAGATGACATCAGAGCTGGATAATTCCCCTCCAGCTCGAGCTGCTTCATCTGAGAGTAAATATTTAGCCTTCAAAGAAATAATTGGCCTGGGTTTCTTTCGTCTCAGAGACAGAGGAGGGAGATAATTACTTCAAAAAACCCTAATTTTTGAGGTTTCAAAGTATTTTTTTGCTTAGATCTGAAACAATGGCTTTGACGTGTGACTGATGGGGCTGGAGCAGCACAAGAGAGTTGTTGCCTGGCTCTTCTGGAGAGCTTTTGGTGGGGTTGGAAGCTCTGGAAAGGAGGGTGGTAGGCAGCAGGATCTCTGTTTTTGGAAGGTGCCTCCCAGCTCTTCTCCCTTGAGCTCTCCTGGCCATTATGGAGCTGCTCCCACCCCTTCCCATCCCACGCAGGATCTGCTGGAGCAGGAACAGGATAATTACCAGCCCCATGTGTGGGACGCTGCACTGCTGGCCCAGGGTAGGTGGTCTCTGGCAGGCAGAGACCTTTCCCATGTGTTGGGGAATGCTTTCCTTGCCCTCACTTGCCCAGTTAACCTGGGCACTTGTTGGAATTTGAGCCCATCTGTGCTCAGAGCATCCTGATGGAGGACTGGGGGTGGTTTATGCTGGAATCTGTTTATCCAGCTGGAGGCCAGGGTGAGGCCCCACTCCTGTGAGTCCAGCTGGTTTCAGTGGTGAGAGTCCCTGCTGCTCCCCAAAAATGGGCTGAACAGCCAGGAAAGAAACCAAACCCCATTTGAAACAGAGAGTCCCAGGACTTCCAGTACCTGGAGGGGCTCCAAGAATGCTCGAGATAGACTTTGGCCAAGGGCCTGGAATGCTAGAGGGCAGGGTCAGATGGGATATTGGGAAGGAGTTGTTCCCTCTGAGGGGGATGAGACCCTGGCACAGGTTGGAAGTGTCCAAGGCCAGGCTGGAGCAGCCTGGGACAGTGGAAGGCATGCCTGCCCATGGCAGGGCTGGGTCTGGACAGGCTTTAAGGTCCCTTCCAATCCAAACCATTCCATGATTCCATGACTTCGTGCAATGGAAGCTGCAGGGGGTTATGTTGAGGCCTTTGCTGATGCCTGGACTTGGCCAAGCTGGGATTCATCCCTGGATCTGCTGCCCTGCTGGCAGGAAAGCTTTGTCCTGTTTCCATGCAGGCCTGTGAAACTCCTGATGAGCTCCCACACATCCCTGTGCAAGGGAAGCTGCTGGAGGCTCAAAGAGAAGCCCCAGGTACTTTAACACCACCTGAGCCTCCTGTCCACACGTCCTGCAAGGATAACTAACTCACAGGCAGAATCGAGAGCATGTCCCCAGGCATTTCCTGCTGCCCTGAGCTGTTTCAGGCTGTGTCTTTCTGCAGACTCATCCTTCCCTGACTTTCTTGGTTCCAGTTCCTCAGAGACCTGCACTTGGACTCTCTCAGCCAGAACCACACCAGAAAATGCCTTTTTTATTTAGGGAGAGAAAGGCCAGGAGCTTTGCTCTCCCCAGGGGTTCATGGCACAGAGGTGAAAATCTTTTACTAAAACGGAGCCTGTTGTGTTCATAAAGTCAGTAGTGGTGCTGGAAAGACCAAAGCTTTGCGGGGAAAGGCATTCCTGCTGAAGTCTTAGAGGATTTGCACATCCTTCTCTTGGGTCTGTTTTATCATCCCCCTTCTGCTCCCACCTTCCTGCAACTGCCCGGGGAGGCAGCAGGGCTGGGAAGGGCCCTGTCCCTCCTGTCCCTGTGTTTTCCCACTGCCAGGCCGGGATATCCCTCTCTGATCCCACAGGAGTTCAAGAGCCCTAAGGCTTCACTTTTTTTTCATGATGCTGGGAGGAGACTCCTGGTGCTGCTGCCCTGGGCCACCCTTGCCCTGGCACAGGTACCTCACTAGGATTTCTCTCCAGATGTTTTGTGTCCCTGGGGAGATGGAAAACTTCTCATCTTTCTCAGGATTTTGGGATCAAACCAGGCTTGGAGGCAGAACTCCACCGTGTGAGACCCTGATCCTCTCTGTCCTCGCAATGCCGTGGCTGATCCTCCCTCCTGCTCCAGCCTGGGAATAAGCAGAGCCCTCCACCGCGGAGTTTGTGCTTAAACCTCCTGGGTGGCCTTAGCAGGACGCAGTAAAACCCCTCTGCCAGCAGTTCCTCATGGCTCAGCTCTTCCCCCAGCCTCCTCCATGCAGTGAGTGGGAGGATCAGCTTTCCTTTTGTGATTGAGAGGAAGGTGCCTTTGATGGTGTTGTGTCAACAAAGGCAACGGCCCGAAGGAGGCAGGAGAGACTAGGGAGAGACTGCTGCTGTCAGATGGTGGAAAAACCTCCCCATGGCTCGCAGAGCAGAGAGGTTTGGCCTTGACAAAAGCGGTGCAAAAACCTTGCCCCGAGCTAAGAAGCTCAGCCTTGTTTTCATCTCCCCCTTCTAGAAAACAGCAGCGAAGTTTTCAAAACAATTTTCCAAACAGAGTTTCAGGGTGCTGGTTCTGCTGTGGAGTGAATTGCTCAGTTGGGATCTCCTCAGCTCTGGGAGCTTTGTGGAGCTGAAGGAGATACGGGGAAGGACAGAGTGGATTTCCCAAGGAGGGGAGGTGGTGCTGGATCCTGCAGGATCCCACAGGATCCCATGGCATCTGCCCTGCACAGCCACTAACCAGAGAAGCACCAGCACTCAGGGAATGAATCCCACTGGGACAGGAGCAGGGCTGTCCAAGGGCTCGGGGGCAATCTGAGGAGTAAACAGAGCTGTGGGAATAGTGGGAAGCTCCTCATGTGTGACTGCAAATTGTGCAGCTCATTCAATTCAGGGTTATGTTTTGCATCAGCTGTGTCCAGTCCTGGGCCCCTCAACTCAGGAAGGACCTGGAGGGGCTGGAGCATGTCCAGGGAAGGGAACAGAGCTGGGAAAGACCCTGGAGCACCAGGAGAGGCTGAGGGAGCTGGGAAAGGGGCTCAGCCTGGAGAAAAGGAGGCTCAGGTTCTGGTTCTGCACAACTCCCTGACAGGAGGGGACAGCTGGGGGGGATTTTATCCTAGGGAACAGGGACAGGAGCAGAGAGAATGGCCTCAGGCTGGGCCAGGGGGAGCTCAGGCTGGACATCAGCAGGAATTTCCTCATGGAAAGTGTGGTCAGGGGTGGCCCAGGGAGGGTTGGAGTGCCCATCCCTGGAGGTGTCCAAGGAAGGCCTGGATGTGGCACTCAGAGCTCCAGGCTGGGTGACAAGGAGAGCACTGGGGCACAGGTTGGACTCACTGGTCCTGGGGGGCTTTTCCAGCCTCAAGTATTCTGGATTCTTTCTCCTGCAGATCAGTAACTGAGGTGCTCTGCCCTGACCCCAGACTGCATCTCTGTTCCTCTTGCAGTCACTTGCCTCACAGGGATCCCAGGCACAGCCTTGTTTTGGGCATTAAAACCCCCTAAAATCCTCACCTAACCAAAACTCTGGATGCAAAATTCCCTTGGTGTCCCCCTGTGCCTCTGAGCTCTGGCCCCACAGCCCTGTCTGATTGAAGGCAAAGCTGAGTTTTATGAGAACCTCAGGATCACCTTGAGCCCACCGCAGCCGTGTGGTCGCTATTGTCCTCCCAGGAGCCCAGAGGATCCAAGAGCGGATTCCTGCCATGGAATAACCTCTCTAATTATGGCTGAGTGCTCCAAAGTGGAGCAGGTTAATGGGGTGGATGGAAATCCATCGTGCTGTGAGCGCTCTTGGTGAGCCTGGAAGAGAGGAAAGCTTCTTTCAGCTCTTTTGCTGTTCTGGGTGGTTATTTCCTCGTTGCCCTTTAAGTTTGGTGGCAGTAGGGCCTATTCCTGCCTCTGCAGAGCTGAGACATTCCATGTTATCCTCCAAAAATCCATGGCTTTCCCACCACTATCCAAAGGCCCTTGGAGTCCTCAAGCTCAGAGCGACTCGAACCCTTTGGAAGCTCAGCTTTAATCCTGTGAGCCTCCTGCCTGGAACTTCCTTATCCTGCACCCAATTTCTTCCTTATCACACACCCAGTTTCCTCCTCACCCAAATTCTTCCTTACACACGCTTCATTTCTTCCTTATCCCACCCCTCATTTCTGCCCTTGTGGAACAAAACCAGGCTTTGTCCTATGCCACCGTTTGGGGCAGAGGCTGTCCCAGCTTGGAATTGTTTCCTCCAGTTTAAATATATTGGGGTTTTTTCTCTTTTTTTGGGCTCCCAGTTTTACAAAGAGGTTAGTGACCACTCCTGCCAAGCCATTGACAGACAAACTCTCCAGCAGTGTCCCTGGATACAGAGTTTGGACTTCATTCCTGCCCTTGCAGAGGGTGGTCTGGCAGCTCCAAGGTGGGAGCAGGGCTGTTCCCAGCCCCTGGATCCATCTGACGTTCATTTGTTCCTCTCTTTGCCTGACTGGTTTTGCAGTCTCTAATGGAATTTGTGGTGTTCAATATGAAATATCTCAAGGGCAAAAGATAAAAAAATCCACCTGGGAAGGTGCTGTTGTTTTCCAGATTAATCCATGGGTTTAGGTTTACAGCACACACCTGCCCTCCCTTTGACTTGCCAGGCTCTGTCCTCCTCCAGCTCGTGGCCTTTCTGGCTGTGCTTAACCTCTGGAAGGTTTTTGTTGTCTGGATCCAATCCACATTCCACTGGCATCCATCCTTGGATGGCCATCTTGCCACGCGTGGCACGGATCAGTCCCAGGGACACGCAGGTACAAACCCCACTGCAAACTGAGCGTGTGGTGAAGTGTTTGTGAGGATTTGTCCCACAGGTGCCTTCAATGAACAAGGCAGGAAAAGCCAAAAGATCCCTGTCTGGGATCCTTCTGCTGCCAGGGAATCTGCTCCCGACTCACAAAGGCACAAGAGCCTGGCAGGGTGAAGGGCTTTCCTGGTCAGTGGGATGGGAAATGGATGAGGACCACCAGCACCAGGGGAAACATTCCTGTGCCTCTGTGTTCCTGAACCCCACATCTGAAATGGCCTGGCTTCCCACATTCCTCCCTCCTCCCCCGACCGTACCTGGCTGCATCCTGCCCCTCCCTCCAGCTGGCGTGGGTTTGTCCTTATCAATGCTGTGTTCCCACAGCTTTTCCAGCGGCTCCCTGTATCCGCCAAGGTCAGCGAGTCATTCCGGGCCTCCTTTCCGCTCTGGAGCTGCAGGGCAGGGGGCAGAGGCAGTTCAGCATTACAGTGAGGTGTGCCTGCGCCTCGGGAGCCGCTGCCTCCCAGGAATGCGGTGCCGGAGGCAGCCGGCAATGGCTTTGAAGAAGCCATGGATTACCTGCCCAGGGAGGTGGGAATGTGCCCACCGCCAGAAGCGGGCTCAGTCGGGTGAGCTGCCATCCTAGCAGGACAAAGCACTTCCCCTCTCCCGTTCCCTGCTCTCCGTGCCCCGCAGGACTTGGAAGTTCAGCCAGTTTTTACCCCTGGGCAAAACACGGGGGAAAAGAATTCGCTGCTGTGGGAAATGGGCTCGGCGGAGCAGGGCTCGGCTGCCTCGGTCAGCAGGGCAGGGAGGCAGCGTTAGACTGTGACACTCCCTCAGGGAATGATCCCTCAGCCTGTGGATGCCCTCCTGCCCTGCCCGGACAGCTCAGCCTGACGTGGCAGGAGTCCTGTGGGACGGGAATAGAGGGGAAAGCTGAGGAGGCTGGGAGAGGGAAGTGGGTGCTTGAGTGGCCATGTGGTTTCCCTCTTCCCTTAAGTTCCTCTGGATTCCCTCTTCCCTCAGTGTGTTTGGGGCCTCACCTTGTACTGGCACCTTCCACTATCCCAGGGTGCTTCAAGCCCTGTCCAGCTTGGCCTTGGACACTTCCAGGGTTGAGCAAAAATCCCTCCTAGTAGTAGTAGTAGTAGTAGTAGTAGTAGTAGTACCTGGTACTCCCTCCTCCCCTGGTACTCCCTCCTCCACCTTGGAAAGCTGGCACTTGGGGAACAATTTGCATTTTAATGATCCCAAAGTGCAGGTCTGTCATCCCTTTAACCTAGGCAGAAGTAAGGCTGGATTTTCCAAGAGGCCTTTTTTTTTTCTATCAAGATTTTTTTTTTTTTCCTTTTTCCTGACGTTTGATTTTCCAGCCCTGCGGAGAATTTAATTTCTCAGTGGGAGTTTGGTTGGAGCTGAGGAATTTGCAAACTGTGGCTGAGACAAAGCATCTTCAATATATTTCCTTTTCAGGAAAAAGGCTCAAAACGCCAGAGCCACACACGGGGTTGTTGACACTTGTGGTGTCTCACATCTCATGAATGTGTTGCACCCCAAAGGGAGCCGATCCCTCCTTCCCGAGGCGTGGGAGGCACCCAGGCGTGATAGTTTCCCTGGACACAAATTCCCTGATCGTTTCACATCCAATTATTCCGTTTTCCTGGGTGTCTGACAGCGCCTTCCCCCCTGGGCAGGTACCTCCCTGTTCATTGTGGGGTCAGTGGGATAAAGCCCCACTCTCCCATGGCTGCACCATCAGCTGGGAAGGAAAGGTGCTCCTGGAAATTTCGGGCAGGCTGTGCTGACATCTATCGGCAAGAGCTCCTTCCGAGGCAGCCCAGCCTTTGCCTTGAAGACTCAATCCACCAGGATTACGTGTGTAATACTCAGGGCACTTTAATCCTTACCCAGTGCGATGTGTTCTCCAAGCCTCTCCGCATCCTGGCACTCCGTAGCCTGATTTTAATCTTTCCCCAAAGCATCTGCTGTAAAACTCTTGGAGATTGGGGCAGGCACCTGGAGTGACAGAGCAAATCCAAAGGTAGATTTTGGTTCCTGATGTGAAAAATTCAGGGAGATTGGCCGTTCAGGGCAGGAATTACCGAAATGAGGGAGAAAAATGCTTCCCTGGCATGCAGGGAACAAAGTTCAAGAACCAATGGGTTGAAAATGGGAGCGAAGGAGGAGACAGCAAGAGAGGGGAGTGCAAAGAGCTGGACTGAATTTCCCTTCCTGTGCTAGGAATTTCAATAGAAAGCAGGAAGATGCTGAAGTTTCAGTAAATATCTGCTGTCCTTGCAGCAAATATTGGGAGCAGCAAAGCGCTGGCTTTCTGCACTTCCTCCCTCTGACTGCCTCCAGAAGGGTTGTGGATTCCCCATCCCCAAAAGTGTCCGAGGCCAGGCTGGACAGGGCTTGGAGCAGCCTGGTCCAGTGGCATGGCAGGGGGTGCAGTGCGATGAGCTTTAATGAGCAAATCATTCCGGGATTCTCTGGCTGTGCCCACAGGGTGCTCTTTAGAGGATAGTTGAGGTTTGGAGCCCCGTGGTAGCTGTAACCTCACCAAATTACACAGCAGCCATTTCCTAGAACACCACTCATTGTGGGATTCTCCAACGTCGCGGCTGCCGCTGCCTCCCTCACGCCACGGGAAATGATCCAGGAGCGGAAAGTGCGGAGCTCAGCAGGGCTGGGACACAGCCCCGCTGTGCCCCCCCGACCTCCTCCGTGCCCTGCAATTCCCCCTTGCTCAGGGCTGGGAGTCAGCAGCTGCCCTCTTCCCTGGCCTCCTGCAGGGAACACAAACAGGAGCGGCTCAGCTCTTGAATTGCACCCGGGCTGATCTGGGGAGGTGTCGGGCTGTTAAATCTCTGGAGAAGTCTGCGGGACAGCGTCACCGCGGGGGGAATAAGAACACGAGCGTGGAAGCAGGGAGAGGTGGATGGTGTGGATTCCGCCCACGGAGAGAGGGAGCAGCGGCTTTTGCAAGAGCAGCACCTTGTGCGGGACCGAATCCCAAGGGATGGTTGCGGAGGGTGACCTCACCCCGCGGAGCAGCCGGCACTCGGGGCGATGCTGCCGGGGGAAGGGGCAGGGCGGATCCCCAGAAAGCCTCTCCTGCAGTGGAGATGCGGGAATTGCGGCAGGAATTGAGGCGATCCCGGTTCTGGGCTGTTGGGAGATAAGGGCTGAGCCCGCGGCGTTCTGGCGCGGTTATCTCGCCGCTGTTTGCTCAACTGCTGCATGAGGAGATTTTTGCCAGGCGTTAGCACAGAGTGACTCAGTAAATCCAGTTGCACAGGGTTCAGAGGGCACTGCCTCTCCTCTTCCACGGCTTTATCGAGGCGGCAGCACCTCGCAAATGCCAGGCTTAAAAAAATACCCACGGGCACCTTGCAACAGCGTGGAGGTGACTGATCCTCCCCAGGGCTTCTGCCTCCACCTTCCAGAGATTGCGAGAAACCAAAGTTTCACTTCCACGCCGGGGTTTGACTGGGCTTGTACCACAGTCGAAAGTCACTGCTGGGTGGAAATTCCACACTGGGAGTGCGGTGGGAATTCTTTTTGTCAGCGATAGGGGCTTGCTGATGTGTCCCCCAAAATTGCAAACAAAATCGGGATAGTCCCTCACTTCCTTCCCAAGAGGTTATTTGTGCCTGCAGAGGTCTTGTCTCTCTGCTGAGGAGACAAATCAGATCTTGTTTGGTTTTTCCTTAAAACTTGCAAGGCTGAATTCCTGTCTGTTTCCCAGCATGGAATTTGGGGTTTTTTTAGAAGGGAACACTAAATTGCCTCTGGTTTTGGTAAGATAAAATGATACTTCTGTGGCTTTTAAAGGCTCTAAGGTTTAGCAGACCTGGTCAGAACTAGCCTAGAACATGTTCATAATCCCAGTGCTCTCTTTTAGACATTTTGGGATTAAAAATGGCTGAATGTCAAATGCTGGATCCGAGGCAGCTAAGCAGAGTCCTCAGTGTTTGGTTTGACTTTGACAATGAGCAAGCGGGTGTGCCACAGGGATGTCTGCTCTTCCCAAATCCAGTGCTAGCATTGGGATTGCTGGGATGATCATCTTCTTCTGGCCTCTGGACTGCTGCTCATCAGCTTGTCCTTTTCTCTTTGGGAAACTTGACACGAATCTGGATGAATCTGCTGACTGCTGTGGAAAAAATCCCGGCTGGCCTGGGAAGCAGAGGGATTTATTGTTTATTCCTTCTCCAGTTTTGCTTCCGGATGAAGAGGAAAGATTTGGGGATTTCGTGCTGTCACACAAGTTTGGAATGAGCTCTGTGAGATGGGATGTAGCCAGGGCCATCCCTCAGCTGGATGATGGTGCCAGGGATGAGGGTTCCAGGCTGGAAATTGGGATTTTTCAATCCAGCTCCAGCCTAAAAGCCAGACTGACAACCAGCCCCTGGATGTGGCTGTGCTGCTGCCTGAGCATGGAAACACAAAACTCCTGGTGTTCAGGGTTGGATCCAGACAAAACAGGCACCATCCTGCCTTGGGAACAAGTGTCCAGGCTGCAGGCTGGACAGGGCTTGGAGCAGCCTGGAATAGTGGAAAGTGTCCCTGCCCATGGCAGGGGATGCAATGGGATAAGCTTTAAGGTCCCTTCCAACCCAGATCATTCTGTGATTTTAGTGAAAGGTCAGCTCCGAGCCCTTCCCAGGGATGCTTTCCGGTCCCTCTGGAATGCAGATTGCAGGTGGCTTCTGAACTTGGGAGCTTGAATTCCTTTGCACTTTGAAATCCATGGGGTGCTGGAGCAGGTCCTTTTAATTTCTCAGCTTTGAGATTGGACTCGTGGCTTTGGTTATCCAGGTGTTCCACGGAAATCCAATCAGCCATGATGGTGCAGTTGTCTCTGTGCAGGATCCAGCAGATCCAGCAGAAACAGCTCCTGGCTGCAGCTCTCAACTCATCCTTCTCCAGGGTTGAAGCTCCTCAGTACTGATCCCCTTGACACAATTCTTTCCATGTGTTCTCCGCCCCAGGCCAGTGCAGACCCTCCTGTGGAATATTCCCCAAACCTCATCAACCTGATCTGAGCCTTCCACCTGGGCAATCCCAGCAGATAACCACAGGGTGACCGTTTCTGTTCCCCACTCCAGCTAGTTTTTGGAATCTCTCAGGGCTGCCCCTTTCAGAGGTAAAAGGCTGCTCTGGCACTCTGTGTCCCACGTGCCCTTCCAGCCAAGCTTTCCCTTTGTTCCCGTTAATCTGCACGCGTGCAGCTCCGGTGGCTTTACAGGGCTGGATAACTGGGCTTTAAAAACTGCTTATAAGGACAGATCCTACACAGATAAAACACCCAGAGCTCGTGTCGGGAGCGATCAGAGGCTGGCATTTCTTTTCCAAACATCTGTGGAAGCAAGAGATCTTTGGTTGGTTGGTTTTTTGGCTTTGCAAGCCAGGAAAATCCATCAGCTGGGAAAAAATAGCTCAGCCTAGCTTTTAGCTCCACATCCCAGCCAAAAGAACAGTGTCAGCTGTGCAGAGATGGGGTCAGGTGTGCAGGGATGGGCCCTGCTGTGCTTAGGAGGAGTGAACACCCTCAGCCTGCTCGAACCTTTATCCCCAGGAAGGATCACCTGGATGTTGGGCTGGGTGGTGTTACTGGAGTGGGGAGCTCGGGAATGCAGCTGGTTCCCCACTGGGACCAGTGGGAAAGAGTGCAATTGATTAATGAGGTGTTGATGGCTCCTCAGCCTGATCCGTGTGCAGTCCCAGACAGGATCCCGTGTGTTCCTGGGAGTCTTTGAAGAGCCACTCCCACATCCTCCAGAGAGCTCGGACTTTGAGCAGGTCCTCGAATCCCTTTGATGTCCCTCTGTGCATGGCTCCTCCGCATGCCTGAGTCCTGAGGTCACAGAGCTGCCGGTGCCTTCCCCTTCCAGCAGCTCCCTCGGGATGTTCCTTCCCTTCCTGAGGACCCAACAGCCCTCTCCTGCTTTAGGGATAAACACAATTAATTCTCCAGATTTCTGCACATTCCTGCTCCAGCACAAGATGCTGGAGATGCTTGTGGTGCATCTCATTTGTGGAGAGCATCCACAGATATCCCAGTTTTGCTGTTGGAAGCGGCTTTGAGGGGCCAGCACTTCTTTGACTTGTAAAATGCAGAGTTTTCCTGCATTGCAGAATGAAACTCAGCTCATTTACATCCATACAATGTCCAATAACAGGCAAAGCTTCCTGAAAAACTGGGGCTGGCCTCTGCCCTGGGCTGTTTGCACAGCACTGACTCACTTGGGAATTGTGTCCGTGTCTGAGGCCAGGGCTGACCTTCAGGTTACAGCAGTGGGAGGGTGACTTTCCTCACTGCCCCATCCCAGACCTTTCTGAGCAAGGTGCCAATGTTTTTCCATCCTGGAATGACTCCAGCTGCCCCATTTTGTTTAAAAAGAACCCAATTTAACCCCAGCACCTTGTGGCATCCCTGGTGGAATCAACCATCCGGGATTCACCACATCAGGTACAAATGTTTTATTGTGGTGCCAAGCTTAGGAGAAAACTTTCTGCACTGCTAGGGAATTATTTAGGCTTGAAACCTGCTGATCTGGGTTAATGAATTGCACACATGGAATAAGCCAGAAAAACTGGAATTCAGGAACAAGGAGTAACCAGATGTGACCTTGACTGGCATCTCGTCCTCACGGAGACCTTGGTACAGCCCTGGCCACAGGTTACCTTGCATTAAGGGCTTCTGCAGAGCTTTATTCCCATTTTTCCCCTCATTTCCATGAGGCTGAGGGCAGCAGAATGCTTTGTCCGTGGGGAAGGGCTCAGGGACACCATGGCCTTCTCTGCATCAAGCATGGGCTACTTGGTGCTGGGCTCTTCCCTCCCAGCACCTGGAACCCATCGCGATGGAATTGCTTCCATTAGCTGCAACATCCTGAAATAGCTGCTCTGGTTTCTTTTAAAAATAGTCTGTTCTGGGTGTTATTCCATGCTAAAAATGTGTCTCTAAGTCCTGCTGGGACAGAGGATGGGACAGAGGCCAGGTTGGAGCATCGGCTGTTTCAGAGGGGTGGCGGTGCCGCCATGGCCACGTGTGAGCCGTGCCCTTGAGCTGCCCTGCTCCCAGAGCCGGGCACGGAGCCGTGGGGCTGGGATGGGGATTGCAGGATTAATTGGAAAGAGTGGCTGCGGAGGTGGAGGAATGTGCTGGGTGCTGGTGACCTTCCAGTGAGAAGGAGGATGCTCAGAGTCAGCCGGGCTGGAGAGGCTTGAGCTGTTCCTGGGAAGCAGGACAACACCTCACACATCAGCAGGGTGGTGACACAGCGCCTCTGGATCCAGGGACAGGCAGGGCTTGGGATTTTGCAGCGGATCATGGCCAATTTCCCAACATAAATTCAAAGGGATCGAATTCTTTGATATTTGCTCTTGCCAGCATGGTTCTTGCATTGAGGCTGCTTCTGCTCCAAGCAAGTTAAGAACCATAAAATCCCAGAATAGTGTGAGTTGGGAGGAGCTTAAAGCTCATCTCATTCCACCCTCCTTCCATGAACAGGGACATCTTCCACAGGAATCACAGAATCCCAGAATAGTTTGGGTTGGAAGGGACCATAAAGCTCATCCCATTCCACCCTCTGCTGTGGGCAGGGACACCTTCACTATCCATGGGTGCTCCAAGTCCTATCCAGTCTGGCTTTGGACACTTCCAGGGATGGGGCAGCTACAGCTTGTCAGGGATGTGGTGGCCCGTGGGCACAGGAGCAGCAGCAGGGTTGAGAGGTGAGTTCAGGAAAACCCTCGGGATACAAGGAATCATCTGAGCAAAATCTCAACAGCACCAAGCCCTGGAGGTCATGTCCTTGTGCAGGTCCTGCTCAGGAGGCCCCCAATCCCTGAAGAGCCCTTTGAACCTCTTTCCATGGTTTTGAGCAGCACTGCACCCTGCAGACTCAAGCAATGACTTCATTCACAGCCAGAGAGTTCAGGGCTTCCTTCTCAAACAGTGAGTGCTGCCACTTGTGAGCACCCCACACATCTGCACAAGCCACTCTGGGTGCCTTGGAATTGTCTCCCTTCTCCCTCCCTCCTTGGGGAGAGACGTTGCGAGGTATTTGGAGGTAATTATTGCTTTTATTCGGCACTAAAGCAATAATTTGGAGGGATATGCTGGAAAACCGGCAATTTCCTGCCAGTGAGTGACAGATGTTTTGCTGTGTTTGAGATGTGCTTTCAGGCTCCTACTAATTACATTGACACAAATTGGCAGGAGTTTTCTTCCCAGGCTTCCAGTTCTAATTTTGCCTTTTTTTCTTTTTTTTTTTTTCCCCTGTTATTTTCATTTTTTCGGAAAGGTGGAGTCTCCACGTTGTGACACTTAGGGAAGAAACAATGCAGAGTTGGGGGCTTGTGTTCAAATGTTGTTTTCCTAACTTTTCCTCCCTCCCTGCCAGGTTCCTACCCCTCTCCCAAGGCTGGGGCCACGCTAGTGGTCTACAAGGATTTGCTGGTGCTTTTTGGGGGGTGGACCCGGCCAAGCCCTTATCCCCTGCACCAGCCCGAGAGGTTCTTCGATGAGATCCACACGTACTCCCCCTCCAAAAACTGGTAAGAGCAGGCTTTGATCCTGGAAAAATGGCTCTGGAATGCAGCTGGAGGAATGCCTGGGAAGCTGTGCGTGGTCCTGGTTTACCAGGTGTGTCTCTAATGCTCTTTCTGAAACAAAAAAAAGCCACACAAGCACAGCAGAGCTGAGGACGGGGTGCTGCCAAGCACCTTGTGGGTGCTGTTGTTTCCATATGGTTCTGGACTTGTACTTAAATATTCCAGGCTACCTGAGCATCCCCATCCAGGTGGGAAACCCGAGTGTTTAAAATGCCTTATCACTTTGGCTGGGAGCACTGAGGTGTTTCGAGATAAGCCTGAAGTGCTGGAGGTCTTGTATTTAGTGATGATCCAAAACTCAGCTCCCTCAGGGAGATGTGATAAATCAGATTTCTCTCATTTCAACCTCTGCCTTTACAGCTCCAGGACTAGAGCATCCAGCAGTGTCCATGGAGCTGGCAGGAATTTTCCCTTTAAACACCATTTGGCTGATTTTAGACCCAGCTTTCTCACTGACTCTGTGTGTGAGAAGGAAAATGCTGTATCAAAGAGAAGATATGCTTCTCTTGCTCTGAGAACTTTTCATCCTCCAAAGTATCAATTATCCAGTGTACTTTGGGCAGTGTCGTTACAACTCTGTAATTAAACCTCTTGGAAAGAATTCGAGGCAAACTTAATTGGAAGGGGAGATGTTCCCAACTTGGCCACGGGACTTGGTCATACCTTAAAAATGTTTAGCACATTGGGATTTCTAATTAGTTTCGTTGCTATTTGGATATTTGGAGGTTTTCCCTGTGGTTTTCCCCCGTGACATGTTCTTGAGGACTTTGCAGGCCACTGGGGTTTTTTGTTTGTCCTTTCATCCAGTGTTTTCCTTCATTGGGGAATGTGTTCCTGCCTCTCTTCTCAGGTGGAACTGCATCATGACCACCCACGGCCCCCCTCCCATGGCAGGACACTCCTCCTGTGTCATTGAAGACAAAATGATTGTTTTTGGGGGCTCCCTTGGATCCCGACAGATGTAAGTTTGGGGTGAAGATGTCTGACAAGCGCCCCTGCGAGCCAGGAGGGGCTTGGGATGGTCTTGGGGGCGCCCATGAGGAATTTTCTGCAGGAGTTTGGGGTCTGCCTGCTTAGCACACCCTTTGCTTCTCGCAGCAAATCCCAAGGCTCCAGCCTGCAAAAATCCCAGTTCTGCCATAAAACCCAGCCCTGAGCCCAAGTTCCACATCCCTGGTTGTATCCTCAGCCCGTGTTTCTCATCCCTGCAGGAGCAATGACGTCTGGGTGCTGGATCTGGAGCAATGGGCTTGGTCCAAGCCCAGCATCTCCGGGCCTAGCCCTCACCCGCGTGGGGGCCAGTCCCAGGTAAGTTCAACCAGAGAAGCCAGGCACCGCCTCACTCCCAGCTCCAGACAGCTCTTACCTGTGCAGCACTTGCCTGCCAGGCCCTCTCCCTCTCTGTGTGGACAACAGCCCCCATCTCCCCCAGAGACTCAGAGCTCTAATGAAAAAATCCCTGCTTTAACCCCACTCATGCCCCATGGCACCTCAGATCAATGGAGAGGCAGCACAGCCTGGTTTGGCTCTGGGCCCTTGTGACTGCTTCACTCTTCTGATCCCGGGATTGAGTTGGGATTGCTCCAAGCATGGTTCCTACAGTGCCTGCTTGGGGCAGGGAGCTCATGGCTGTCACCTGGCCTGAGTGTGAGGTAGGAGTCCCCATCCAGGATGGTCAGTGATTCCCAGAGTGTGGCTGGTCCCACCAGGGCATGCAGCAGGGCTCAGATGGCTCGTGCTGGAATGTGTCTTTCCATGCCCTGGGAAAGGAGCCCACAGGGAGCTCTCGCCCACCAGCAGCACTGATCAGACACTGCTGCCAACACCTGCCCTCCCAAACAATCCTTCCACCTTCCCCTCCTTTGCAGAGGGAAGATGTCAGGTCCCTGGTGCTTTGGGAAGGGCAATTGCTCTCCTTGGTGAGAGGAACTGGTTTGGGACAAGGAGTGAGATGAGCCCTGCATCCCACACTGCCCTGGGCCCAGCAAAACCAGCTCCATCCCAGCTCCACTCCTCATCCCAGGGCACAGAACCCAGCAACACCTGTGCAGCGAGAACCTGCCTCTGTCTGCCCTTGGAGGCCTAGCCTCCTTCTCTGCCTGAAACTCTCCTTTGTCCCCTCCAGATCGTGATAGACAACGAGACCATTTTAATCCTCGGAGGCTGCGGGGGTCCCAATGCAGTGAGTACCTGGGGAGCAGGGACATCAACATCCCCCTGGCACTTGGGGGCTGGATGTGGGATGAGGGGGACTCTACTCTGCATATTGGTGGCATTTTATTTCTCAAATCTGGGAACTCCCCAGTAGATTTTCCAGAGAAGCTGTTTAACTGTTGCTGGAGCTGCATTAATTAATAAAAATCACCCCAGGTGCTCTCTGAGCAGCTTCCTGTGTTGACTGAGGCTCTCATCATGATGAGCCCTGACTTTGTATGGGGGTAGCAGACGGGAATGAAGGGATTTATCCATGGCCATAGTGCCATGTAGTCACTCATGGGTGATCAGCTCCTGCTCTGGGTCAGCATCCTCTGCAGGAGCAGAGCACTGCTCCCAGCATGGCCCTGATGGGCTGGCCCAGCAGAAAACTGGACTAAATAAAACTCAGTCTGTGGTTCTGGATTCCAGACTAGACTCCTGAATGTGTCACCCTTCCCTCCCCAGCTGTTCAAAGATGCCTGGTTGCTGCACATGCAGGCCAACCCCTGGACGTGGCAGCCGCTCAAGGTGGAGAATGAGGACCACGGAGCCCCGGAGCTGTGGTGCCATCCTGCATGCAGGGTATGAAACAGCAGGGTCCCTGTTCCCTCACACACATCCCTCCCTCTTTATTCCCTGCCCAAAGTGCTCCATAACCATCATCTGTTAGTCCCTGTGCCCCGCTGTGTCACATGTGGGACAGGGCTGTCTGTGTGTGTCCCCATGCCATGTGTCACACATGGGACAAGGCAGTGCAAACAGACCATCGTCTCCTCCCCAGCACCAAGGGCCCTGCTGATGTGTGCTGATGAGTTCCCTGCTCTCCCCACAGGTGGGACAGTGCGTCGTGGTCTTCAGCCAAGCTCCCAGCGGGAGAGCCCCGCTGAGCCCCAGCCTCAACTCGCGCCCATCTCCCATCAGCGCCACACCACCTGCCCTGGTGCCTGAGACGCGGGAATTCCGCTCCCAGTCTCCCGTCAGGAACACGGATGAGGCTCCCTGTGTCAACGGCCGCTGGGGCACGCTGCGGCCCCGCAGGCAGACACCGTCAGGCTCACGGGAGGGCAGCCTGTCCCCGGCCAGAGGAGACAGTTCCCCAGTGCTCAACGGCGGCACCGTGTCACCCGGAGCAGCCCTGGACAGCCCCGTGCAGGCCCTGTCCCCCAGCACCCCCTCGGCCACCGAGGGATTTGACCTCAAGGTGGGGACAGCCCTGGCGCCGCGCCGGGGCTCGCTGCCGGAGCAGAGGGATCTGCGCCTGGCCTCGGTGGAGCTGGGCTGGGAGCAGAAGCCCACGTCCCTCCTGTGCCAGCTGGACGGCGCAGAGGGCAGGACAGCGGGCGTGCGGAATCCCCCGGAGCACACCAACGGCATCCACACCCCGCCCCATGCCGCCGGTGCCCTGCCTGGAGCCGTGTCCCCCGGTGCGCTCCGCCGCAGCCTTGAGGCCGTCAAAGCCCTCTCCTCCAAAGCCACCTCGGCCTCAGCCGCACTCAGCCCTCCCCTGGCGGCATCCCCGGGGTCCCCGGGCGCCGAGCCGGGCTCAGTGCGGCCGGGCGCTGCCCAGGGCGAGGGGCACTCGCTGCCCCCCATCGCCCGGCGCCTGGGGCACCACCCGCCGCAGTCGCTGAACGTGGGCAAGCCACTGTACCAGAGCATGAACTGCAAGCCCATGCAGATGTATGTGCTGGACATTAAGGACACCAAGGAGCAGGGACGAGTCAAGTGGAAAGTGTTCAACAGCAGCTCCGTGGTGGGGCCTCCCGAGACCAGTTTACACACAGTGGTGCAAGGCCGAGGGGAGCTGATCATATTCGGTGGCCTCATGGACAAGAAACAAAACGTCAAATATTACCCCAAAACAAATGCCTTGTACTTTGTGCGAGCAAAGAGATAATGCGGCCCCCAGCCGCCTCCGCCACCTGTCCCTGCAGCCCTTCCTCCTTCCCGAGCCCCTTCCCAACACGCAGGCGTTCAAACTGTGAATTAGGGAGCAGGAAACCAATAAAAGTCCAAGCAAACCCTCCAGCGCTGCCCCGGCAGTTCCCAGTAAGACCCCAGTCGAGCGAGTTGTGTTTACAGGCGGGGAAGGACCTGAGGATCCGAGGGTTTGGGGTGAGCAGCTAGGGAATTCCGCCAGCCAGGATCTTCCTGGGTTTATTTTCCAGGTGTTTGCGAGTCTTGGTCTCTCTGAAATTCCTTGTGGGTTGTGAGTAGAAGTGGTTTTATAGGAATAACCCAAATTCCAGCAGGCAGGAGGCTGTTAGCTTGATTAATTCCATGCTCGACTCCATCAGGAAAACAACAGCAATATCCCACTGGGAATCTCCCAGTGCTGCCAACCTTTGCTCAACACAAACACGATGCCTTTTTATTTTGCCTCTCACCTGCCGCTTGTCCCTGTCCTCCAGGCAGGACCAAAAGGAGGAGGAAAGGACTTTTTTTGTGTGTCATAATGCCAAAAATCTCGATTATTAGCATCCCTCCTCTCCCTGCCCTACTGGATCAGGCTTCGGGATCAGCCATGATCCCCTCTGACCAGAAAAAATACTCTGAAAATCCCATTATTCCCCCTAAACTGAGATATTTGGCTGCCAATTCCCTTCTAGACTTAAAAGTTTCATTTCATTCAAAGGCCCAAACCTGTTCAGGGCCAAAGCAGCCCTTTGGAGCCTGGGAACAGGGTGGGTTTTCCAGGAAAAAGGACGGATATTGGTAAATCTGAGGGCAGCCTCGATGCAGTAACTTGACCTCATCTTTGCACGTGCCTCCTTCTGCAAAGATTAAATCCAAATCCGAAGGGATTGAACCTGTGCGTCCTTCTGGGACAACCCCCCTCCTTCCCTGTCCCCTCGAGAGGGAGGGAAAACGGGGCGGATTCTGCCAGGTTTTGGTCAACAACCTCCAGCACCCTAAAAACAGGGAGCCCTCCCCAAGCCGGCAGTGCCATGACGTGGTCCCTTCTTCCCTAAATTTTTGTTCTCCATTCCCACTGAGCTTTTTTGCCGGTCGGAGCCTTAAATCCCATCCCAGCCGCGTGGGGATGGGGAGGGATTTGCTTCACCCGCGGCATTTCCACCTCTGTAAATAAATCCCTCGTTGAATCCCACCTCTCCCTTTCATCCCAGAGTGATTTGATTTGTCCTAAGGGAAAGCAAAACGCGATTTTCCCCCCCAAAAAATCCCCAGACCTCAGGAGCACCTTGGGTGAGCTGTGGAATATTCCTTCTCCAAGTGTGGCCGTGGGGAAGGCGGTCGAGGCTTCGGCATCGATTCCCATGTCCCCTTTGCATGTTTTTTTCATCCATTCCCCAAAAAAAAAGAGTCAAAGCCAGGGATGGACGGCGCCTTGATGTCCTTTTCCCCGCAGAGCATCCCTCGAGGGGTGCTCTGCCAGCGTTTACATCCTGCACCGCTCCTGGGATCCCCCGGTCGGGAAACGCATGTTCTGTGCCGTTCACACGACATTCAGCCCAAATCTGGATCCCTGCCCCCCGAATCCCACGGGAGCTGCTGGTGCTGTGAGCGAGGTGTCCCCCCCATGACTCAGGTGTCCCCCCACTGTCATTCCCGGGCCGAGCGCAGCAATGGGAAGCAATTCCGGTGATATTTAAAATCTTGTGTACATTTGGGGGGGTTCATGGGGGTCCTTCCCCCACTTCCCAATGAATTTTTAGTGGTTTAACAAATAAAAAGGAAAAGAAATTGATGGTTGGTGCTTTTGGGGAGGGGTGGGGTGGGAATGACGTGGAGGGGATGTTCCTGCTGCACTCTCCACAAGTTTAGGGGTGAAAGGGGCGATTTGGGATCTTTCTGGGTAGGAAAGGGGAAATATTTGTGCCAGGGGATGTTGGAACAGTGGAGGGGGGTAAAGGGTGACATAGGGCATTTGGGACACAGAAGCCTCTTGGTGCCAGAAATTGGGGATGAGGACCCCAAAGCCTGTTGGGGATGAAAACTGGGGATCCCTAAGCCTACTGGATCTGGGAATTCAGGGATGGGGACCCCAGAACCTGCCAGGGCTGGGAATTGGGGATGGGGAGCCCAGGTCCTGCCTGTGCTGTAAATTGTGGACCCCAGATCATGCTACGGTTGGGAATTAGGGACGGGGACCCCAAAGCCTGTCAGCTCTGGGAACTGGAGACAACAAACCCTCTTAGGGATGGAAATTGGGAGTGGGGATCCCAAAGACTGCTGGAGATGGTTATTGGGGATGCTGAAGCCTCCCAGTGCTGGGAATTGTGAGCCCCAAAACCCTTTGGGGCTGGAAATTTTGGATAGGGACCCCAAAGCCAGTTGGGGCTGGAAGTGAGGACCCAAATCCTACCAGTGCTGGGAACTGGAAATTCCACAGCCTGTTGGAGATTGGGAATTGGGAATTGGCGATGGGGATCCTAGAGCCTACTGGAGCTCTTGGGACCCCAAGTCCTGCCAGAGTGGGAGATGCACATCCCAAAGCATTCCAGTGCCAGTGGTTAGGAATGAGGCTTCCAAAGACTGGAGAAACTGGCAGTTGAGGACCCCAAATCCCGCCAGTGTCAGTAATTTGGGATGGGATCCCAAAACCCGCAGGATCGGGGTCAC
>VRYO01000690.1:629106-649220 GCA_009812075.1 Sialia sialis | reverse complement strand
TCCCATTGGGACAGCAGGGTGGAGGTATGGGGACAGTATGGGAATATTGAGGGGACACCCCCCTAGGGACACTGTGGACACAGAATGGGAATATCAAGGGATTAGTATGGGGACACCAAAGGGGATGGGAACAGCATTGACACAGTACAGAGACACCATAGGGATGGTATGGGAACATTGAGGGAATGGCACGGGGACAGTATGGGAATAATGAGGTGGCACCATGGCAATACTGAGGGCACAAGATGTGGACATGAATGGGGACAGGGCAGCCTGGGAGTATCAAAGGACACCATAAGAGGTGGGGACACTGCAGGAGCACCCCATAGAGACAGGATGGGCACGGTGTGGAGAATGCATGGGAATATCCCGTGTGCACTGGGGGGACACCGTGTGGACAGCATGAGGACATGCAGAAGGGCCATCACAGGGCCAGGGAACTCGCTGGCCACCCCACATGGTGACAGTGACCCCCCCAGGTCCCACATCCCACCTAAGCTCTCCACCACGGGGTACTCAGCATCAGCAGAAGTGTCCAAGGCCACCAGCACCTCCTGGAAACCGTCCCCCTTGGCCAAGGCCACCACCCGGCGCTCCATGAACTCCTCCACTGCCACTCGGTAGGAGCTGGGGAGCAAAAACCCCCCAAATTTCCATCATTTCCTGGAGCATCCCCCCAAAATGTGGATTTTTGGGGTGGGGGCTTACGCGATGTGCCGACTGCGGATGGGGGGCAGGTAGGGCAGCTTCTTGACAATGATGCCAGCATCGTAGAAGGATGGCTGGTTCTTCTGGGTGATGGCATTAGCCACCAGCACAGCCAGCACGGTGGGCAGGACGTGGCCCATGTGCCCGGTGGCCTCGCACACCAGCAGGGATGTGGACACCGCGTGGGTCACGGAGCCCGAGAACGCGGCTGCGCCTGGCGGGGGGAGTGCGGGGTCAGGGGATGGGTATACCTGGGGTGGGTACCCTGCCCATGGGGGTATCTGGACTCACCAGCCAGGGCATAGCCAGCAGGAATAATGGGCCGTGGAGGTCCTTCTGAATAGAGCCCCCGTGGGAAGAGCAGGGCCACCACCTCCCCTATCAGGCGCCCAATGGCTGCTCCTAAAATTGGGGGAGGAGAGAACGTGGGGAGATCCCGGGAACTCCCCCAAAAAATGGTGGAGGTAGGGGTGACCATCTTCCTGCAGCCCTCCTGGAGCTGGATGCCTCCCCTGTGCCCCCAGACTCGATGTGCTCCCCTCCAGGGCTGGATACACCCCCAGTATCCCCACTCCAAGGGCTGAATAAACCCCTGCATCCCTCCCCCAGCCTGACTGTCCCCCCCATGTACTCCCAGCCCCTGACTCACCATAGATGAAGATGGGCATGAAGTACCCAGCTGGGAGGGGCAGGGTAGTGGCCAGGATCAGCATCCAGAACTGAGAGGATCAGTGGACATGGGGGGGTCACCATGCTGGGGACACCATGTTGGGGGTGCCCACCCAGAGACTGGGGGCAGGGCATGGTTACCTTCATGAGCAGGAAGAAGATCAAGGTGCCGTAGATGGTGGCAGAGGGATGGTCCCACTCCTGCCAGAGCTCCCCAGGCTTGGCCACCCCCGAGGCGTTGAGGGCCAGCAAGCCCCACGTGCGGTTGTCAATGAGGGAGGTGAGATACTCCTTCATGGTGAGCTGGACAGATGGACACCCTGAGCCCCCACTCAGGTTGGGAGGTTTTGGGGTCCCCATGTAGCCCCCCCATGAGTTCTCACTCACCCTGGAGGCCATGAACTGCCCCAGCCCGGGTGGGAAGGTGATGGAGGCGAAGAGCAGCACCACCAGCACTGTGTACACGGGTTTGCTGCAGGGGGACATGGCGGGCTTGGTGCGTGGGGACGGACACATGGACAGACAGGGGGACCCAGGGACACCCGGGGTCAATGGGGTTAGTGGGCAGGGTGCATAGGGGGAACATGCAAGGACACATGGCCACCCAGAGTGGATGGGTTGGGGTGAGCAGGGCGCATGGGGGATAGGATATAGGGATACGTGGGGTGCAGGGAGGAGACCCAGGGCCACTCAGTGCATGGGGTGGATGTGGACGGTGTATGGAGTGGATGCATGAATGGCCAGAGTGCACAGGTGGATCCACTCAGATTGCATGGGCAGGGTGCAGGGAGGGACACCTGGACAGGCAGGGTGCAGGGGGCAGGGAACAACACACAGGGACATCTGGGGTGGATGGACAGAGTGCAGGGAGGGACACAGGGACAGCCAGGGTGCTTCATGCGAGGCACGCAGACACCCAGGGTATATGGGAAGGGCACAAGGACACGCAGAGCCTGCATGGCATGGACACACAGACACAGAGGGTGCAGGGTACAGACAGACAGATGGACGGACGCCCAGTACGGACTCGGTGGCCAACAGCTTGGCTGTCAGCCAGTTCTTTCTGACAGCCACCATCGTCCAGCGCTGGCAGAAGAGATAAGCACAGGCCACGATCCCACAGATGATCCTGTGAGGAGAGGACAGGTAGGGTATGGGCAGGGCATGGGCAGAGCACAGACAGCACCTCGAAACCGGACTCTCCGTACCCCAAAATCAGAAAAAAGAAGGTCTCCAGGAGGTCGAAGGGAAAATCAATCTTGAGGTCGCTCTTAAAAACAGCAGCAATGGTTTCTGGGAGGGGGAACAGGAATGAGGGTATGGGTTTGGTGGTGAGCATCCCAAAAATGCCGTGGGGTGAGGATAAAGGGGAAGAGGGGGCACATCCTGCCTGCCCTGCCTTGCCTTGCTCGCTGTTGAACACGGCCAGGAGCCGAAACATGAAGGCACCGCAGGTGGCGGCGAAGAAGCCTCGCCAGTAATCCCGCACGGCAAAGTGGGGGGACATCACCTCTATGCTGAAAAGCACCCCTGGAAAAACACGGAAAGGGATCAAGGCAAGGTTTAGGGATGCCCAGGGTGGGATTAGGGAGGGTCCTCACCGCTGATGGGTGCCCCGAAGACTGTGGCCACCCCCACGGCTTGAGCTGCCACCAGCATCTCATGCTGCTTGAACTTGTTCTGTAAGGTGGGGGGGGTTAGGCACAATCCCAATTTTTTAGGGATAAAATCAAATCCCTCCATTCATTTCTTAGATGGTGGCATCCCCACCTCATACTCCCTCGTGACCGTGGTCCTCATCTTCCCCAGATATGCTGCAGCCATGGCAGAGAGATGAACATAGGGACCCTGGGGGGGTGGGACACAGTGCTGAGCATCCCCCCCACCGCGTACCAACTGAACCCACGGGGATTTTGTGGTTCAGAAGGGAATCCCTCACCACTTTCCCAAGGAAAACGGTGCTGCCGCACGTTAGGGTGCAGGTCAGTCCCACCACCTTGGCTCCGAAGTTCTTGATGGCCAGGTAGTCCTCCAGCACCACGCCCATCAGAATGGTCTTCAGCTCCGGGATGCCGGAGCCTGGAGCCGGGGTGAGGAACCAGAATCCAAATTTTAGGGGTTTCCCATTACCGAGGGGGCATTTTAGGGAGCCAGGGGTGTGTGCTGCTGGCTCACCTCCGGAGTGTGGGGTGATGCTCTGGGAGAAGCCAGTGGAGAAGGTGGCCAGTGCCATGGGGTACATGGTCCACGAGAGGTACTTGAGCACCCCGATGTCCCCGATCTCTCGGTACAGCCACATGTGAGCTGGAGGAGAGGTGTGGGAAGGGGAGGTGCACTCCTTGAAAGATCCCCCCTATACCCTCGGTGAACCCCCAAACGCCGTGGAATCCCCACAGGGCTTACCCGCGTGGAGCCTGGCGACAATTATGTCCATGGTGAAGCTGATGGTGGCCATGAGAACCCCCAGGATGAAGAGGAAGTACCAATCCTCCCCGACGCGGAAGAGTTGCCGCTTCACCCCCTCCAAGCACCCTGCGAAGGGGGGAAACCTGGCGCTGACCTCCCCAAGGGCCCCGCCCCCAGAATTCCCCTTTTTGGGTGGGGGTCTCACCTCGGACCCTTCTCCGGGCGGTGGGGCAGGGTCTCCAGCTGTGCTCCGACACCAGCACCCTCTCCTCCTCCTCCTCTTCCTTCTCCCACCGCAGCCCCCCGGGGACGGGGTGTTCCATCCCGGGAACGTTTCTGGGGACTGCACCCCGGTTTTTTTAGCACCCTCTGACCCGTCCTCCCTCCTCGGCCTCCGCTGCCCGACTGAGTTTGCAAACGAGCTCATTAAAAACGACCTTGACGAATCCGACAGACCCGCTCCGGCCGGAGTGAGCCGGGTTTCCTCCCCTCCTCCGCCACCTCCCAGCTCCCAATCCCAACGTACATCCCGCGGCGGAGAGGATTTAATAAGTATTTTAATTAATTATCATGATTATTCCTTAATAATAGGCATCACATTCCATGGCGTTGAGCTGGGGGGGACGGGGAGGGGAAAAATTTCCACCGTCTCCGTCGCAAGACCTAAATTTAGCCGGTTTTACGAGAGGTCTGGCAGGCGGCCGGGAGCCTTAACGAGGCTTTAAAAAGCTCGTCAAGTCGAAATCTCCCGAAATAACCGATCCGGCGTCGCCTTCGCCGGGAGGAGAGCGAGGAAGGGGGTTCCGCTCTTCCCCCCGGCGGGAGCTGGGGGTCGCAGGTGGGAGCAAGCGGTGGGTGAAGGTGAAATCCTCGCCTGCCGGCACCATGGAGCTTTTCGGGAGCTTTGTCCGGCCCCACGGGGAGACCTTGGGGTTCCCAGGTGAGTTCGGGGCGCACCCAGGAGGCATTTAGGGGGGATCCTCAGCAAGCCGTGGCTGTGACCCTCCGCAAACCCTGTCCAGCAGCTCACGCCGGTAACACGGGCGTGGTGAAGACCCTGGGGAACACCTATCAGTTCACGGTGGATGTCAGCGACTTCGCGCCCGAGGACATCATCGTCACCACCTCCAACAACCAGATCGAGGTGCACGCCGAGAAGGTGGGTGCTCCCTCCCTTTCCTCCTCACCCCCAAAACGGAGGACCCCAAAATCCTCACCGGGGATGAGGGGACCACCCAGCTCCCACCCAACTCCCAAACAGCTGCAGCCACAGCATCAGGGAGGTTTAATTCACCATTAATTAATGGTGACCGCAGGATATAATGAGTCCTCATTCCACTCGCACCCCAAAATCGCCTCTTTTCACCCATTTTCCTCGCAGTTGGCCACGGATGGCACCGTCATGAACACCTTTACCCACAAGTGCCAGCTGCCCGAAGACGTGGACCCCACGTCCGTGTCGTCCTCGCTGGGGGACAACGGGATGTTGACCATCCGTGCTCAGCGCCGGCCGGCAAAGCACTCCGAGCACGTCCAGCAAACCTTCCGGACTGAGATCAAGATCTGAGGGGTCGGGGGGCTCCTTTTCCCTCCCCTCCTTTCCCTCCCTCGCTAATTAAATGGGTGATTTGGGAAGTAGGCGGGACGCGGGGAATGGAAACGCTCCCTCCAGAGTGGGGTCAGACCTGTGCTGAACGCATCGCATCACCCACCGGAGAAACTCCGGAGGGGAGTCCCAGCTCCAGCAATTTTTAGCTGGCGCGTGTTGATGGGGGAAGATCCAGCGTGTCAAGAGTCCTGCCGGGAGCCAGGTTCCCTTCCCAACCTTCCGCCAGAGCTTGTCTTTGTATATAGAGCTTGGGATAAATTATTGAGAACGTCTGACTGCTGCCTTCTCCGATTTTTTTGATGTTTCCTTGATGTTTTACCCTCAAAAAGGGCTGTGGGTTCAGACCCGAGGGGTGTCTCGGTAAGGAATATTCCGCTATCCCGACAAAATCCCGCACCTAGGAGCCGCTCAGGCGCCCGCTGCCCTGTTTATTTCCAGCCCGGGGTGACTCATTTCTTCCCCGAAGCTCTATTTCAGAGCCATTCTCTCAGCTGTTCGGCTGCCGACCCACCTGGAAGGGCACCAAACCCTCCTCCTCCTCCCCTCGCCCACCCTCACCCACCACCCCCGGGATGCCCAAAGGCCGGCACGAGCCAGGATAACGGCTCCAAACCCAAGGGCTTCTTTTTGGGAGGGGAGGGCAAAACCTGCCTGAGGGAAGGGCCTGCCTCCATCCCCCTGTGTGTACCCACAGCGGCGAGGCGAGGCGAGGCGCCTGTTTATGGCTACACACAGCGCCCGGCTCGTGCTGCTGCTCCCGCCCGGGGGCAGCCCCAGCCACTCGTGACTGGCGCTAACACAGCTGGCAGCGTCCCAGGCACGGCTGCTCCTGCTGCCGGATAAAAGGTTAAAAGCGGTGAATGAACGGCACTGAAGGCTGGCGAAGCTCGCGGGGAGGCAGCGGCAATGCGCGGCCGTCGGGCCCCGGCGGGGGGACGCGGTTGCTCCGTCCCCAAAAGCCAGCCCGGCACCCAGCACCGGTCACTGGTTGCCATCTAGTGGCCCTCGGCCGGGGAGATGCGGAGAAAAGAGGAAGAAAATGGGAAAAACCCGCCCTGTTTCTGGCCGGACAGGGGAGGTGTGCAGAGGGTGAAGGGCCGGCTCAGCCCAGCCTCAAACACAGCCCACAGCAGCTCGTCTGTGGCAGGAAAGCTGGGGAAAAAGCCTCATTTATTTGGGACGTGTTTAAACTCTTTATCAGCCATCTGGACAAGGGGATCGAGGGTGACCTTGTAGCCTGATACAAAACTTTTAAGCTTATTTATAAAATAATGTTCATTGATTCTAAGTCATATAATTATCTTCATTATTTAGCATACTGTCCTCTATTGGTTATTGATTTCTGCAGTCCTTTTATCATCTTCCTCTCAGACAGGGAATTTCCAGCTTTCCAGCTATCATCTGTATTTTCTGTTTACTACAACATCCTTGAAGGGCCGTAAATTTAAGATGCCAGGTATCCAATCTTCAAATGCCTTTGGCTTTATTGAAGCTTGTCAGGGTTAGTTGTAACAAACTTAAGGTTTTGGTAATTTAATGATCTGAGTAACAAGAGCCTGAGTAGAAACTTAACTAGTGCTGGCCGAAAGTGGGCGCTTCTTACAATTATCTAAAACTATTAATTAAAAATTAGTAAGGAAAGTTATATTATTTCCAACAACTGAGAACCTTCTCTCTGATGGAGCCAAGGGAACAAGTGACAGGAAAACAGGAACGACATCAAGTTGTGGCAAGGGAGGTTTATGTTAGATAGACGGAAAATTCCTCCATGGAGGGGATCAGGCCGCCTCGGGGGTGTTTAAGCAGGGGTGATGTGGCAACTGAGAACATGATTACCGATGAACACGCCGGTGGCGCCAACACCGGCACCTCCCACCCGTACAGCTCGTTTGGCCCCGCATGGCTCCGCTCGGTCCCTCAGCCCTCCCCCCGTCATGGCGGCGCCTCAGAAGCGGGAAGGGGCGGGAAGATGTCCGGTCCCCGCCGCGCATGCGCAGTGACGCACGCGCCGCTGGGCGGGCCGGGGCGACGCCGCTTCCGCCCGGCGCCAAGATGGCGGCGCCCTTTGTCTGGTCCGTGTCACGGTAAGGGCCGCGGGTCGCGGGTGAGGCCTCGCCGGGCCCGGCACGGCAGGTGCGGCATGGGAGCCCCAGGAGAGCACTGGAGGGGCTGGGGAGAGGGCTGAGTAGGACACGGGTGCTGGCAGGGGAGGGGGCTGCAGCCCGGCTCGCTGATTGTGGGGTAGAGGAGCCGGTTTGGGGGTCACCCCGGTGCGCGGCCCCGGTTCTTTGAGAGCAGGCGGCGAGAGGAGCGGTCCTGCTGGCGGGCCCGGGAAAATAGGGGGCTGCCGGCTATCGTGTTGGGGACAGGGGTTTGTCGTGGTAGGAACGAGGGGCTGCCAGATATCGTCAGAGTTTGTTGGCTGCTGTGAGAGAAGCCGGGGGCTCCTCATGAGGGGAATGAGGGGTTGGTGGCTGTCATATGGGGCATGGGGAACTCTCGTGAGGGGAATGGGGCTTCTGGATGTCATGAGGGGAGCAGGGAGCTCGTGGTTGTCATGAGAGGAGCGCGCGGCTGTCGTGAGTGCACCCCTCGGGCTGTCCCTGTCCCCTGAGTGAGACCCCTGGCCGTGAGGTGACTTCTGGCGAAGCCACCAACGGAGCCGCGTGTCCCTCGGGCTTGGGGCATCACCGTCCCCTCGGGCCAGCGAAAGATCCTCCCGATGGCGGGGAATGGAGGTCACAGCCCCGAGCTAGCGCCAGGCACATCCCCGCACCTCAGGGACCGGGACAGCCGCAAGACGAGCGGGGTTTTTCCTTGTTGCGGCGTTTTGGCGAGGTGACAGCCCCTCTTGGCTGTCCATGCCCTCTGCGGGCAGGAATAGGTGACACATTTCCCAGACTAGCCCTATTTCCTTAGTTTCATATCTGCATCAGAGGCTTCTCCCGAGATTCCAGCCCTCAGCCAGCTTTCCAGAGGGTGTTTTTCCCTGAGGAGACAAAGGTTTGTCATCCCTGGCTGCTACATTCACAGAAGAGGTTTCAGGGCAGATCTCAGACTCCTGGTGTCCAGAGCACCAGCATATCCATAAGCCTGAAATCCAAATAACCAAAGCGTCTTCAGGATATCTGTTCCCTGGATGTTCCTCTCTTAGTGTCTTTCTCCTTTTATTTCCTTTTTGCCATGTTTTTTCCGCTTTGTGATCATTTCCCCTCACACAGCTCGCCTTCCACTTCCGACCACAAGCTCCGCAGCCCCTCCCTATTTCATGATCCTTATTGTTATTATATGGAGCTGCTCCATTCAGATCAGCTCTAAACTTTATTTTTTTCATGAAAAACATTGCAGGATCCGTTCCTGGAAATGAGGACAGACCCCTGTGGGCAGAGGCAGCGAGGGTTGGGGCTGCGTTGTTCCCCGAGTTGACGCACGAGGCGAGAGATGATGGTGGGTAGGAAACAAACCTCCTCTTCCCTTTCATCTTCCCAGGATGGATGGCTAGGTGGTGACAGCCGTGAAAGGCAATGTTTAAATCACTGTTTTTTTCCAGTTTAGGGAGGTTTAGGGGTTTTTAATAGGTAGCTGTTCATGTGGCATGGAAGGGGAGAGGTGATGTGGCTAATTAGCAAGAGCACTTAGCAGTGCTGGCGTGGGAAGCTCCCTGGGACTACAGCTGCTATATTTATCTGTGTGGTGGGCGTGGGTGGGCTCATAATGAACTTTTCTGTGATTAATTGGATAATGAGAGACTCAACAGCCTCGGCGGGAAGAGGTGCAGAGGGGAATTGACTCCCCTGAGGGGAAATCAGAGGGTACCCAGTCCTGCATCAGTGATTTTGCACCTTCAGCACCCCGGACTGGAGGTTTAAAATTTTTCCCGTTTTTCCTAGGATGGCTGTGTAGAGACTGACCTGAACACGTGGAAAGGGGAAATCTCTGGAGGAGAGACACAGCCCTCTGACCCTTGATCCTCCAGATATCTCCGCTCCTCACAGCAGAGGGGTGAGCTTGGGCACCAGTCCTGGTGGTTGGGTCCAGGTGTTTGGCATTGTTAAACCTCAGAGTCAGGCATTTTAGTGGATAAAAATGACATTGACTGCTGGGTGTGGGTGTAGAGAGCTCATCCAGGCCTCTCTCTGCTGTGCTTCCAAGGGAGCTGGAACATGACATTATGGGGGAGACTACAGAAAAAAGGAAGGTTTTCTAGGGAGGAGCTGAGTTTCCTGGATCTTTACTTCCTTCTCAAAGCTGGGGAACACAGCTGAGACAAGTCCAATCCTGGAATGTTACAAATCATCGCCAAGTGCCTCCCACAAATCCTCCCAAAATACCTTTTTGGTGCATCAAACTGTCAAGATTCCTCAAGTCCTGCTGCACAGAGCTCTCTGAGCACAGAACACTGCCTTGTTTACCCTGCAGGGAAAATGCTCCCCCTTTTTTCCAGAGCTTTGCAAACTACGCTGGGCCATGCTGTGCAGTATTTTGACCCAAGTACTGTTTTTCCTGGCAGTCAGGGATGTATTTTGGGACAGGCTGGGGGAGTTTGGAGAACTGGGGGAAAGCCAGGGCAGGGAGCTCCTTGCAACGAAAAAATGGAGTGGAACTTCCTCAGTCTGTGCATGATCTGATGCTGTCAGAAAGGTCCTGGCTTCTCATCCACACTGGGAATGCCAGTGGAATATGAATGAATCCCTGGGAGGAAGATCCTTCCCCGAGTGTTGCTGGCACCTGCAGCTGACAGGAGGAGGCTCCCTCTGACCACTGATCACTGGAAGGAACAGGAACTGGAAGTGCCTGGTGCTGTGGATCCAAACTTCTTGCTTTTTCCTGACTGGAAACTCCTGATTTAAGAGGTGGTGAAGTGGAAAAACAGCTTGCATGGGCTGGAAACTTTCTGAGAGGCTGAGCATGGAAGCCAGCAGTGCTTCCGCAGCCGTAACCTTCCTGTCCAGCATCCAGAGCTTTAGAGACTTCCTGTATGAACAATAACTGGATAGTTCCTGTGTCCTTTCTCCTTCCTCCTTCCCAGTCCCTTGAAGCATTCCTTTCAGCACCGGAATCATTGCTGGAAGCCAAAGCCAAGTGAAAACTCATCATTTACCCTACAGATGCAGCTCAGGAGAAAATCCACAGTGTGGCACTTTGCTGACAAGGACCTGCTGGAAAATTGGAGCTTTGCCATGTTTCCAGCAATTTGCAGCATTCCTTGGGCAGAGCTGTGCTCCAAGCATGGGGAACTTCCTCCAAACACATAATAAAATATAAAACTTCTATAAGCAGCTGGAAAGAGCAGGAGCTGGAAGGTTTAGATGAACATTTCCATGCTGTGGCCTTGGCAGGAGCCATGACGCAGGAGGGAGGCACTGCAGAGGTGACAAGGCTCGCCACTTGGACCAGCTGAGTGGCTGTGTTCTGAATTCTGTCAGGGTGGCTAAAAACCATTGTGGTGGTTCCATCAACTCCACGACTGCTAGAGTCATGGCTGTTTGAGGAGAGGGTTTGGGGTTGGATTTAGATAGGAGAGGAGCCGAAATTCACCTTTTTGGGCCATTTTTTAACTACCAAGGGAGTCAGGTTGTGCTTTTTGATCTCTCTTCCTCCACAACCCCTTCACCATCCACCTCACTCCCTATCCTGGCGTTTTTTCCCTCCCTCCAGCCATGGATTTCCCACAGCACAGCCAGCAGGTGCTGGAGCAGCTGAACCAGCAGCGGCAGCTGGGGCTGCTCTGTGACTGCACCTTCGTGGTGGATGGCATCGACTTCAAAGCCCACAAGGCCGTGCTGGCCGCCTGCAGCGACTACTTCCGCATGCTCTTCGTGGACCAGAAGGATGTGGTGCACCTGGACATCAGCAACGCCGCAGGTAGGCCTGGAATTTTTATCCAGGATCCCTCCCAGCTCCTTAAACAGCACAGTTCCTTCCCCAGGCTTCAAGGGAGGCTGTTCAGCTTGTTATTTTAGGGGAGGCTGTTCAGCTTGTTATTTTGAGTGTTTCAAAATGAGAGCTCATTTCTGGTTGTGTCACCTCCCCTGCAGGCCTGGGCCAGGTTCTGGAGTTCATGTACACAGCTAAGCTGAGCCTGAGCCCCGACAACGTGGAGGACGTGCTGGCCGTGGCAGGATTCCTGCAGATGCAGGAGATTGTCAGCGCTTGCAACGCGCTCAAATCTCTCTCTGTGCCCCCAGAAAATCCCCCTGGGATGAACCAGCAGCCCCCTGAGATTGGTAGGTGCCCTCCAGGCTTCCCCTCACCCAGGCAAAGTTAAGATTAACCCACTTACGCTTCATGCAGTCCAAAATTTATCCACTGACGCTCCTTGGCCACTTTGCAAACCCAGTTCCTGGGTGCATCTGGTCTACCTGGATGGGATTTGACCCTCTTGGCCAGCAGTTGAAAAATTGCTGCTTCTGTGAATTGTGTGGGATTTGGGAATCTTCCTGGCCGCAGCAGCTGGACAGCTTTGTTCCCTTACAGGAGTCGACAAGGTGACGGCTGATGACAAAACGGTGGTGGTGGCAGAAGCTCTGGGGGAGCCTGACAAAGCCAGGGCAGCTGCTCCTGACGCTGAGGGGAAGGAGGAGAAGCCAGAGGCTGTGGCACAGCCCAAGGCACCTGTGGAGCAGCCAGTTGGCCAGGAAGGTGAGCCACCAAGGGGTGACAGCCTGGGTCCTGCTGTCACCCCCAGCACATCCTGTCCTGACACTGTGGTGCTCACAGGGACAGGCGGTGCCATCCAGGAGGATCTCAAGGCCGACGTTGCCGGGCTCCCGCAGCCGTCGGAGAAGACGGTGGGCAGTGGCAGCCCTGCGGCCACGGACAGCGCCGAGGCAGGAGGTATGTTGGTGAGCAGGGCTGGGGCAAAGCTGGCCAGAGCTCGAGCCCTTGTTTTCTGTGGAATTAATTGTGTGAGTGTGAGTTTTGTGAGGCACGGATCCTCTGGGAGCAGTTTGCATGGAGCATAGCCAGGAGAGTTGGGAAATTCTCCTCTGCCTGCACAGGCTTTGGGAATTTAGGGCTAATCACCTGCAAATTCAAAGTGATTCCAAACAAAGAGGATGATGGATGAGCTTTCACTTCCCTTCCAACTCAGATGTTTCTGTGATGTCCCTGAGGACAGGGGACACCAGTGTTCTTAGGAAATACCGGTGGATTTTGTGCCTCTGCTTCTGCTCCCAAATTTGAGCATCTGCCCTTATTCTACCTGCAGAGATGAAGCCAGAAAGGAAGGAGGAAGAGGGGGAGATGACAGTGGAGGAGGAAGATGAGGGTAAAAGCACCAAGGTTGAGCCTGCCCAGCTGGAGAATGGGGAGAACACTGAGGATAACGAGTCGGGAAGCACAGATTCCGGGCAGGAGAACTCGGGGGAGCCGCGCCTGATGCACTCTGGCACCTACAGCGACCGCACGGAGTCCAAGGCCTACAGCTCTGTCACACACAAGTGTGAGGTGAGGCCAGCCGGGCTCCTGGGCTGCATCTCTGGGTGCCACCGGCTGCCTCTGGGCAGTGGGGTGACAGTGCCTGTCCCTGTCTCCCTAGGACTGCGGGAAGGAATTCACCCACACCGGGAACTTCAAGCGGCACATCCGTATCCACACTGGAGAGAAGCCCTTCTCGTGCAGGGAGTGCAACAAGGCCTTCTCTGACCCGGCTGCCTGCAAGGCCCACGAGAAGACACACAGGTACACGTGGAGCCAGGGAATGACGCCTGAAAAGTGAGGAGAGGTTTGCCAGGAATGATCCAATCATTTGGAAATCCACTGGTGTGTTAGGGTATCTCGTGGAGATTTGTATTTCTGCCTCTGTTGTAGTCACAGAATAGTCCTGAGTTGAAAGGGATCCATAAGGATCACTTCCACTTCCTGGCCCTGCACAGACACCATCAGAATACTATCCTGTGTCTGAGAGCATCGTCCAAGTAGTTCTTCCCTTTTGTGTTGTTTCATGGACTCCCCATCCCTGGTAGTGTTCAGGGTTGGATGGGGCCTGAAGCATCCTGGTCTAGTGGCAGGTGGGGTCTGGTGGAACAAGATGAGCTTGGAGGTCCCTCCCAAGCCAAGCTGTTCCATGATCGCTGTGGGTCTGGCTGGGAGGTGACACTGAGACTGGGGCAGCAAGACACTGGTGCTGGGTGTGACATTCCCGCCTCACCCCAGCCCGCTGAAGCCGTATGGCTGCGAGGAGTGTGGGAAGAGCTACCGGCTCATCAGCCTCCTGAACCTGCACAAGAAGCGGCACACGGGTGAGGCCCGCTACCGCTGTGAGGACTGCAGCAAGCTCTTCACCACCTCGGGCAACCTGAAGCGGCACCAGCTGGTGCACAGCGGGGAGAAGCCCTACCAGTGCGACTACTGCGGGCGCTCCTTCTCCGACCCCACCTCCAAGATGCGCCACCTGGAGACACACGACACTGACAAGGAGCACAAGTGTCCCCACTGCGACAAGAAGTTCAACCAGGTACGCTGGGGAGTGGGAAAGCTGGGCCACTGTGGTCCTGGAAGGGAGATTTGTCCATGGGATGCAGTTTGGGGGTCCCAGAGCTGCTCTGGGGTGGTGGTCTATCCATGAAGTGTAATTGAGGGTCCCACAATAGTCCTGAAAGGATTATCCATGGGATGCAGTTCAGGGGTCTTGGAGCTTGGAAAGAATGGTTTATCCATGGAGTGAAGCTTGGCTGCTCCAGAAGGGATCCAAGGGGACTTAGGTTGCTCTGAAGGGAGACAGAGGGGTCTGGGGCTCTTCATCCTGTTCTCCATCCCCAGGTGGGGAATTTGAAGGCTCACCTGAAGATCCACATCGCAGATGGGCCCCTGAAGTGCCGGGAGTGCGGGAAGCAGTTCACCACGTCAGGTAACACAGGGGCTGAGGGGCAGGATTTAAATGGTCTGGGAATACAGGGAGTATTCTGAGGCTGGATCAGAGCCAGAGGAAGGATTTCATCCTAGCTTTAACGTTCCATGGTCGTGCTGCATAAATTCCTGGTTTTCCCCATTGAGCCACACCCTGGAAAGGAGCTCCTCATCCAAATGTTGGAGATGGGGATGTGTCCTCCCATCTCCCAACCTGCTGCAGAGCCAGAGGGTTGGAATGATCCCAATGGAGTCTTTGATCCCCTCCAACACTGGGTGCTTGTCCTGGCTGTCTCCACTTTAACATTATTGCCGAATTCCCCTGATCCCTGTGCAGTCCCTGCTTCCTGAATAGCACCAGGCTTTCCAGAGGGAGCTTCTGGGGCTCTGGGAAGGAGGAAAAGGGGGAGAAGGATGCAGTGTCCTTCAGCCTGCTCTGCTCCCAGGTAACCTGAAGCGGCACCTGCGGATCCACAGCGGGGAGAAGCCGTATGTGTGTGTGCACTGTCAGCGCCAGTTTGCAGACCCCGGCGCGCTCCAGCGTCACGTCCGCATCCACACCGGTACGGATACGCTCCTGCCTCCCTGAGGGCTCCTCCTCCCTCCCCTTGTGCTCCCCACCCACCTTCTCCTGTGTTTCCCCAGGAGAGAAGCCATGCCAGTGCTTGATCTGCGGAAAAGCCTTCACCCAGGCGAGCTCCCTTATTGCCCACGTGCGCCAGCACACTGGGGAGAAGCCCTATGTTTGCGAGCGGTGTGGGAAGAGGTGAGGAGTCCCCTTGGGAATACCAGGAGGGACACTTGGATGGTGCTGGAGTATCAGGGGTGTGGGTACCTTCACTTGCCTTCTGCAGCTGGGTGCTGTTCCCTGGAGGGAGGGTGGAGGTGCCAGGGTGATACCATGGACTCTGGTGACTGTGGTGTCATTCCCATAGGTTCGTCCAGTCGAGCCAGCTGGCCAACCACATCCGTCACCACGACAACATCCGGCCCCACAAATGCACAGTCTGCAACAAAGCCTTCGTCAATGTGGGTGACCTGTCCAAGCACATCATCATCCACACAGGTAGGTACCTCCCAAAAGCCTGCACCGCCCCCAGGCATCAGCCCCTCACCCACACCCCATTCCCTGTCCTCTTCCCAGGGGAGAAGCCATTCTTGTGTGACAAGTGCGGCCGTGGCTTCAACCGAGTGGACAACCTGCGCTCCCACGTGAAGACCGTGCACCAGGGCAAGGCTGGCATCAAAATCCTGGAGCCCGAGGAAGGCGACGAGGTCAACATCGTCACGGTGGCATCCGATGACATGGTGACATTGGCCACTGAGGCGCTGGCTGCCACCGCTGTCACTCAGCTCACGGGTGAGCTGGGGGGCCCACGGGGTTCCCAAAGGGAGTTCATCCATGAGGAGCAGCTTGGGAGCCATCCAAAAGGGAAAGTTGTCATGGGGTGCAGCTGGGAGGTCCTGAAGTTGTCCTGAAATGGAAACTTACCCAGAGGGAGCAGCTGTCTGGTCCCAGAGTTGTCCCCAGAGGGAGATTAATTTATGGGGATTCAGCTTAAAAAGACTCAGAAGTCATCCCAAAAGGGAAATTTGCCAATAGGAATGCAGCTTGGGGTGTCCCATGGTTTATCTGTGGAGTGCAGCTTGGAGGTCACAGATGCCATCCCAAAAAGGAGGTTTGATCCCTGGAAAGGAGCTTGGGTGTTCCATGAGCCACCCCAAAAGGAAAACTTACTGTGGGGAGCAGCTGGAGGGGCCTGGAGCTGTCCTGAAAGTGGGGTTAATTTATGGGGGTGCAACTTAGAGCTCCTAGGAGCCACCCTAAAACAGCAATTTATCCATGGGATGCAGCTTGGGCATCCCAGCACTATCGTAAAAGGTGGGTGGATCTCCAGGGATCAGCTTAGGATTCCAAGAGACACCCCAAAAAGGAGATTTTTTTGTGGGGGCATGGTCCTGAATGGGTGGTTTATCCATGAGGTGCAATTTGAGAGGCCCAAGTCACCCCCAAAGGGCGATTCATTCGTGGAGGGGCAGTTTGGGGCTCCTGGAGCCCGCAGAGGCACTGGAGATTTATCCAAGGGCGCAGCGCCTGAGTCTGGGCAGGCTGACATCCCACTGGAGCTGCTCCCAACCTCGACACTGGGCAGGATCCACAGCTGGGGGGTGAATTCCTGCCCAGCTGGGCCCCCCTCACGTTCCTGTCCTCTCCGTGTCCCCGCAGTGGTCCCCGTGGCAGCCGCGGTGACGGCAGATGAGACCGAAGCACTCAAAGCTGAGATCACCAAAGCGGTGAAGCAAGTGCAGGAGGCAGGTGAGACCGGGAATACCGGGCTGGTTCCTCCCATCCCTCCGGCCCAAGCGCCTGCCCCATGTTTGTGTGTGTTTCTCTCTCCCTCGGCAGACCCCAACACGCAGATTCTTTACGCCTGCGATTCCTGCGGGGAGAAGTTCCTGGACGCCAGCAGCCTGGCGCAGCACGTGCGCATCCACACGGCCCAGGCGCTCGTCATGTTCCAGGCGGAGCCGGACTTCTACCAGCCCTACAGCGCCGCGGGCTGGCCGGCAGAGCAGATCATTCCCGCCGGGGAGCTCTTCTTCCGCCCCCGCGACGGCCCCGAGCCTCCCCCGGCGGCCGCTGCCCCGGCGCCCCCGGCCGAGGGGCCGCCCCCGCCCCCCGAGGGACCCCGCCCGGCCTTTATTTAAGAGACAGCTCGGAAACGGTGTAAAAAAGAATATTTCTGGAAGGAAAGAGATGGAATAAAATGCAATATTTTGTAAGGGTTGGTGCTCCGGGAGTGGGGGGGCACGCTTTGGTTTCCCCACCCAGGGGATGTTTTGGGTGGGGACTGAAATACTCCTGAAATACTGCTGAGAGTGTGATGTGTTAAAAGTGGGGATAAATGGGGTGATGAAGGATAAAAACGGTGGTTTAAGGTTTTCAACCCCACAGATGGGGATTTTTGGGTAAAGCCAGGGAGCTGCCCTTGTTTGAAGGTGAGAACAGGAGAAAAGGTGCTGCTGGATGGAGGTGGGGGATGGGAGCACACCCACAAGGGACCCCAAGCCCTGCAGCTGGGAGGGTGGTTGGAGCTCTCAGGGGCCGTGTGTCCATCCTGGGCTGCAGGACTCCCCACACCGCTGGGATGTGCCCCTGTCCGTGTGTCCAGCTGGGCACTTGCCCCCTGCTCTGTCCCCTCAGAGCACCCCCCAGCTCCCAGGGACAGGGAGGGAAGGGACACATGCACAGACACAGTGGCAGTGACATGTCCAGGCAGGACAGATGGACATACGGAAAGTTCCATAGATTGCTGGACAGTGGTAGAGACACGTGGGGCCTTTGGGCCAGACAGAGTTTCAGGTCCAGTTGACACCTGGACATGTGTCTGTCCATCCATGTGTCCATCTGTCCTCATCCCTGCTCCCTGGCCTGGGGGGAGTTGGAGGATTCAGGACAGGCTGTGCTGTCCAGCTGGACACACGGCCAGGGCAGTGGATGGCTGGACAGATGGAGGGATGGATGGACACATGGATGGTTGGACAGGCAGGCACAGACAGGGACATGTCCAGCCGGACACACGGACATTGTACATGTGGATGGACGGACACCTGTCCAGCCAGACCCTTTTCTTCTCCACCCATGTGCATAAATGCCCCAAAAATGCACTTTTTGCCCCTGAGGCCCCTCTCCAGAGCCAGCGATTTCACACCCCCGCCCTGCCTCCACCCTATTCCCCATGGATTTGGAGTCGGGAACCCCTCCCCCACTCCCAGAGCCTAGGCTGGGAGTTGGACAGGGATAGGCCCAGACAGACTGACACCAGGTGTGGGGGCAGGGCAGAGGTTTGAAATCACTGGTTTTCGAGCAACGCCTTTGGGGTGAAAAGTACATTTTTGGGACATTTTATTCCCATGGGTGGAGGAGGAAAGTGTCTGGCTGGGCAGGTGTCTGTCCAGTTGGAAATACATTGTGTCCAGTTGGATGTTTATCCATCCATCCATCCATGCATCCATGTGTCCAGCTGGATGTAGGATGTCCGTGTGTCCAGCTGGACACTCGCCTGTTCTGCCTGACAGATCAATAAGCCAGGTGGGTGACGGGGATGGGCCTGGATGGATGGACAGATCCAGCCGGGTGGACATTGCATGGACACCTGGACACATGGACAGTTCACACCTTGCCAGACGCGTAAGCCAGTGCCCTCCAACCCTCCCAGCCCTTGCACAACACCCAGAAACGCCACTTTTTACCCTAAAGGCCCCACTCAGACACCAGTGGGACCAGACCCTTTCCCTTGGCCCCAGTAATCCACGTCTGTCTGTCCCATCCCATCCGTGTCCGGGCTCTGTCCATCCGTCCTGCCTCACTCTCATCTTCCTGGGGGAAGGGGAGCAAGTCCGAGGCTCTACCCTGAACCCCAGTGGGACTTGGGGGTCACTGTGGGGTGCCCTGGCCAGGCTCCCAACACCCAGCTCCATCCTGGGGCACCAGCAGCACCTTTTTGTCCTGTTTTTACCCCAAAACAGCCTCTCTTCTGCCCCCCACCCTCAGCCTGGGGGTGCAGCGTGAGGGTCTCCTCTGGTTTTGGAGGCCACCCCATAAATTCTGTCCTAAACCTCCTTTTTCACCACATCTGCTTGATTTTAACCCATTTACACCAGACTTGATTAGGTTTCCCACTTGCACCTGGTGGGGATTTGGGTGGAAAAGCAGTGAAAAACATTGTCTGACTCTTACATTTCAAAGGACGATTAATATCACTAGTCCAGGGATAATTTTTGGTGAGGAGTTGGTGCATGGTGAGATTAAAAGTGGGGGAAAACCCTGCAATTTCACTTTTCACATGTATTTACGACTCAGGAGGGAAAATCAAGACAAATTTGGTTTAGTGTGATGAAAGGACCTTTTACCTGGTTGTTTTTCAAGGAGATGTGGGTGACCCCTCCCTGGCAGCCCCCACACCTCCCCTTCCCCACCTCCCCTCCCCACGCCGAGGGACGAGGTCAGGGCAGCGACGTGTTTTGTATTTTTTAATAAAGTTCGTAATCCAATGGACACACAAAACAAAACTGCGCTGAGAAAAAGAAATAAACCAAAAATAAACAAAAAAAAAAAAAAAAAGAAACCAAAAACAAAAAAAACCAAGTTCCATAAATTAATTAAGTGTTAGGGGAGGTGAGGGGGGCCGGGGCAGAGTCTTTGTACAAGTGTATAACACTTCCACAGCTGATGAGACGAGGGGATGTTTAAATGAAGCGCACTTACAAATGAGTGACAATACAAAGTCTGAGTATGAAAATAAGATTTTTTTTCTCTGAAAACACATTTTTGGCACAGATTAAAAAAAAATGTATGTTGTGGGGATTTGATTTTTTTAAAGTCAGTATTATATATATTTATATATATTATATATATATTTATATATACACACACCCACTGAGTTCTGCATATCCCACCAGGAAGGAAAAAAGCTCTCCCTTTTGTTTTGTTGTTTGTTTTGTATTCTCTTGTTTTTCAGTGTAAACTGTACATCCCAGATGAAGAGAAGACGGCTGCAGCAGGGGCAGGTGGAGGAAGAGGAAGGTTCACATCTGGAAAAAATAACCCCCCCAAAAAATAAACAACCCCAAAAGGAAAAACAAAAAAAACAACAAAAAAAGCCAACGAAACAACCAATAAAATAAAAAATTACTGTGAAATGCTCCTTGACCCACAAATCTCAGCAGAGTCCCTGCGGAACGTCCACGGCGCGGTCATTGTGTGTCAAGACATCCAGAACGTCACAGCGTCTCCAACTGTGCAAAGTCCAAGTCACTAATTTAGTGCAAAGGCAGTTCAGGTTCTTTTTTATTTTTTTCCTTTTTTTTT
>VRYO01000690.1:563469-628106 GCA_009812075.1 Sialia sialis | reverse complement strand
GATTTTGCTGGGAAAGGCAGAAAAATTCCCATTAATTATAATTTCAGTGGTTACTCTGAGCACTGGCAGCTCATTCTGGGCTCTTTACACCGAGAATTAAATTACACACAGGCTGAATTGCATTCAGTGCAACAACACACCTGGAATAAATAAAACTAGCACCAAATGCATTCTGCAAGGAAACAACAGCTGTCCTGGAAAAATCAGGATATGGGAAAGAAACAAGGAGAAACTCCAGAGATAAAGAGCTGGGAAATGTATTTAGGTGCTTTTTAACACAAGATGATCAACTGGGAACACACCAAACAAACATTTGGGGTTTTTTTTGGCTTTGGGGTAGTTTTTATTGATTCATCAATGATTATACTGATTCCATCAATAATTTATGAATCCCATCCATGTGTTGGATGGAAATGTGGAAGTTCTTTGACCAATTACCCCAGGCAGCTCCAGCAGAAGCTCGAGCCACTCATGTCACTAGGGACTGGGGTGGTGGCCCTGTGGCCCTGCAGTGGTGCTGTGTTTGGTGACCCTGTGGCCCTGCTGTGCCCGTACCTGGTTGGAGCCGGGGTTGGGGACGTTGATGATGCCTGCAGCCTGCTTGGCCTGCAGGTAACTGATGAACGCAGCCTTGAGCGACTCCGTCTGACTGACCACGTCCTCCTGGTCCCGGCCGCAGGGCAGGGCCAACAGCAGGCAGTAATCACTCTCCACCTGCAGGGGAAGGACATGGTCAGGGAAATGCTGCATGAATGGGTGTTTCCCAGCCATAAATCCACTATCGGGGGAAAATCCTCACTTTAAACTCCGTGATGTTACAATGGGTACCCCAGAGAAGCTGTGGCTGCCCCATCCCCAGAGGTGTCCAAGGCCAGGCTGGACAAGGCCTGGAGGAATCAGGGATAGTGGAAGGTGTCCCTGCCCATGGCAGGGGGTTGGATGGGCTTTAAGGCCCCTCCAACCCAAACCAGTCTGGGATTCTGTGATTCCAACACTTGCTGAGAGCATGGTCACAGCAGAAAGAACTAAAAATGGATTTTCATTGCTACCTGAACTCCCCACCTTACTCAGACACACTGAAGCCAGCAGGAGTTTGTCCCAGGGCTGAAGGTGACTTAAAGGTTTCCCAGCTCTCACTGCCTGTTCCATAAATGCAGTGTGAGAGCGATTGCTCATAACCTGCAATCTGTGTTACACTTTCTGAGTTGAAGGAATCAGTGTTAATCCCAAAATAGAACCATAGGGATCTCCTGGTCTGGAAGGAATCCACAGGGAACATCGAGTCCAACTCCAGGCCATGCACAGGATCCCAACAATCCCTCCCTGTGGATTCCTGGCAGCGGTGTCCAAACCCTCCCTGGGCTCTTGCAGCCTCGGGGCCGGCACCATTCCCTGGGAGCCCAGGTGACAGAAGCCCAGGTTTCTGGGAGCACTGCTCAGCCACAGCTGGTGAGATCAGCCCAGCTCTGAGCACAGGGATTCCCAAACTCCCTGTCTGCCCCACCCCAGGCCTCACCATCATTCTCCGTGCGACCCCTTCCAGCTGGGAGGCCTCGAGGCGCATGCGCTGTGCGATCCGCAGCGGGGGCCCTCCCTCGGGCGCCGGCAGCGATCGGTGCGCCAGCACGTTGTTCCCAGACACAAAGTGCAGCTGCACGGCCGCCGTGTCGTTCTTGAGAGCCAGGAGACCCTGCCAGACAATGGGGTATTTCTGGGAAGAGAAGAAGAGGAGTATTACACACAAAGCAATGAGAGTGGGATCTGAAATCCCGGCTGATCTGCTTGGCTGCCACCTCCATCGGAGGTTCAAAGGCTCAGCAGAGATGCAACACCAGATCACTCCTCTACAGGCCAGGCCTGGGTTACATCCTGCTAAATCAGGAATTCAGTCTTTTTCCTTCCAGCTGGCCAGCCTGCCTGGGTGGATCCCGTCATCCCAATCCCTCTGCCGCCCACCCAGCACAAGGCTGTTCCTGAATGCTGTTTTCCCTTTTAGAAATGGACAAATTTGAGAAATAGCAACAGGAGAAGAATGGGTCAAGGTTATATGGGAGGTATTTGGTGCTGAACACAACTCCCAGCTCCTTGTTGGTACCTGCTCCTCACTGCCTCTCTCCTCTTCCTGATTTTCTCCACTTAAAGAGAATGGTTTTTCCTTTTTATCTAAATGAAATACACCACCACTCTCCTCTGCCCACAGGGAAACACTTTCCAGGAAAATGCTGACTTGTAAAACTGACTTGGAACAGTAAACATGGCTAAAATCCATCAGAGACAAAACAATCTAAAAAACAAACAATGCCTTTTCTGCATCTGAAGTTTTTGATACGAGAAAGGCCAGCTTTGGTGCTATGGCTGAGACAGAACCAGGTGATTTCCCCCTGAATCAGGAGCATGACACTCACTGTCAGGAGCTGGACCATGTCCACTGGTCTCTGGGACACAGGGTGAGGTGATGGCTCCTGCTTGAGCGTCGACTGGGGCTCTGGGCGGCCAAGGGGCAGCCCCGAGGTTGTGGGGATAAACATGGATTGCTTGGGAACTGCCTGCGGCTGGTGTGGCGACGGAAGCTCCTGCTTCATGGAGATGGCGACAGGCGAGGGGTAGGAGGTCTGGCTCGTGTCCCCTTGTGCCCTCTGGAGGTGGACGTGGGGGTCCATCTGTGCCGTGTGCCTGCTCACAGGGGGGTGGTGACTCTGTTCAGGCCCTGCTGCTGCCGGGCCCTTGGGATCCTGCGGGATCTGAGGGGTCTTGCTGCGGACTGGCTGGCTGGGGTGCGAGTGCTCGCCCTCCGGCAGACCCTGGGGAGCAGCAGGGAGGAAAAGGAAAAATGTTTAGGCCGAGGGTGTATTCGACCCCACTGTAAGGCTGCCAGGACACCATCAGATTCCTGGTGAAGACATCTGTGTCACAGCAGCAGGCCTGCTGAGGTAGCACCTGGGAAAGTCCCCCACTTCCAAGCCCACCTGAGCTGCAACCCCACTCCTTGGATCCTGCCTCAAGTCCATCCTTAGCCTCACTAGCCATCCAAAGATGCGTAACCTACGTAGCACCTTGGTACTGACAATTCTCCCTCCAACACCTCCACATCCAGAAACCTGCAGACAACTTCACCTCTCCTGGGTGGAGTCCCAGAGTTCAGGAAATGGGTAGTTTTGCCTTCCTCTGATGCTAAGCAGCATTTGAACCCCATTTCCCGGAAGAAACAGCTCAAAACCCTCCAGATTCCAGGGAGACAGAGAAAGGGTTTTCTTACTCACCTGAGACGGGGTCATGCTCCGGGAGGGCAGCCCGATGGGCGAGGCGCCCGGGAACTGCGGATGCCCAAGCTGTGCCGTGTGATAATTCCTCATGTCGCTGTACACAGAGCGATAATCGTGGAAGGAGCTCCCTGCAGGATGCATGATCTGCACCCCGTGTGGAACCACCACGGGCTGCGTCAGGGGCAGCCCAGGCAGCTGGCTGCCTGAGGGCACGCTGAGCAGCCGGGGCTCACTGTGGGGAGAGTGGGCCATCTTGCCTTCCGAGGATTTGGGAGTCTCTTTCCCGGGCTGCGGGGTCTTACTGACAGGAGGAGTTTTGATGGCCCCTTCGGGCGTCCGGGATTGTCGCGTTTCCGAGTGGTGCTCACCCACGGCGGCCATGTGTGGGTGCATGATCATCCTCACGTCCCGTGGGACGTTGTACTGGTCCAGCCGCAGGCTGCTGGGGTGCATGCGGTAGTCAGGCTGCATCACCAGCACGTCCGACTGCACCGGGGTGGGCCCGCGGCACACCGCAGTGTGGTGAAAGTGCAGCTCCTCCTCAGGGGGATGCTGGGAGGACAGGGGGGGCATGACGATGTCTCGGATGGGCGCTGGCTGGGGTGTGCTGGACCGCTGAGGTTTGATCTCCATCTGGGGTTGCAGAGCAGCTCGGGGGGAGTGGAGCGCTTCTGGGCGGATGCCGTAGGGAATGCCAGAGAGAGGAGGGGTGTTCATCCTCACTTCACCTTGGGACAGATGGCCCAGGGACACAGTCTGTGTTACGCTGTGGGGGGGCATGATAACAGATTGCTCAGGATGCATGCTGGATATGTACTGAGGAACGGGAATTCCCGGCGCCAGCATGACTGGGGTGTTGCTGGACAAAGCCGGAGACGAGGTATTGCCGGGATGACAGGCCCGGGGGAACGGCGACGGTGAGTGCCCGCTGGTACGTGGTGAGTGCGGCTCCTGTTTGCTGACCCCCAGGTGGGAGATGGCCCGGTCAGTCGGGGTGCTGGGGCCTGAGCTGACGTGGTTTGCTTCTGTGTGCATCTTCCCAGAGAGGGAAGGGTGGTGAGGGCTAACTCCAGGACTCAGGCTGGAGGGTTGCAGAGTCTTGGTCTCCACTTTCAGAGCAGCTGGGTCAGACAGCTTTTTGTTCACAACCATCTGGTTATGGACCAGCACGGGTGGAGTGTTTATGGTCTGTGTCAGGACCTTGCCGGGCTGAGACGCCGGGGTCTGGACAGCAAGGTGGGACGAGTCAGGCTTGTCCAGTGCGGTGTGCTCCTGTTTGACAGAGGAGATGACGGGCGAGGTGTTGTAGGGCTGTGTTCCGAGTACCAACGAAGAATGGGTGGACACAGTCCCATAGCCTGCTGAGGTCTGGGAGCCTTTTGGTGCCGGCTGGGATGGTGTGATAGGCTCCTGTTTAATCTGAGACTTCGATACAGACTGCTGGAACTCGATGTCCACGGCGCTGGCTGGGGGAATCTGACTGATCTTGGCACTGATTCGCTGAGGGCCTTCTGTCTTCTGCCCTGAGTAACTCAGGAGCACTACACCTTCTGAGGTGTTCACCCGCAGCCCAGGACTGGATCCAGTCTCCACAGGCCTCTCCTCGATAATGGACATTGACCCTGGATGAAACCTGCTGTTATCATTTGTACTTGACCTCTGCTTAAATTTTGGTGAGGGAGCGTTGACGAGGCAGGTCTGGGTTTGGGGAGCTTGTTTCACCAAGGTGATCCTTGGAGCCTCCTCCAGATCCACACTGTGGGGCATCCTACTGATGACAGAAGTGGCTTTGGGCGCAATCACGGTGTTGATCTTTTCCTTCTCGCTGTACACTGGTGCTTCAGCCACCGGTGGCTCCAGGGCGCTGGTGACAGGAATGGCCGGCTTCTCCTCGGAAACCGGCTTGATGGCTTCCACGGCAGAGTGGAGAGGTGCCTCCTCCAGACACGGCGCACTCACTGGCTCCGCGTGCGTCGTCGTCACGTGTGTGGTTATGCTCGTCGCTGAGACATATTTGGGCTCCATGAGTATCTTCCTCAAAGTGCTGGAGTTTGTGTCAATATCTGACGCCTTTGTGTCTGGTGGGAGAGCAGGTGGGGGTGTGGAACGGGCACGGGGCTCCTCATGCCTGACCATCCACTCTGGCACCTTGGCAGCGCCAGAATGAAGGGGGACGATGGTGGTGGGCACCGGAGTGGGCAGCTTGGCCGCTGCTGTGGGGACAGCAGGAAGGGCTGCATTTGGGGCACTCGGTGGTGTGATGGGAGCATTCTCCAGGGGCGACCGGATCTTGAACCCGCTCTGACTCCCCTCGTCAAGGGTTACCGTTGGGGCACCCAGATCCAGAGGAGTTGGAGCAGGCACCTTTGGAGAGGTGCTGCTCTCAGGGATAGCCTCGTGTGCAGCCACAACATCAGCAGCCACAGCCTTGGTGACATCAGAAGCACTTTGTTCCATGGATGCTGTGGGTTTGATTTGCTTTTCCTCCTTTGAGGCTTCTTCAGGTTTTGTCTTTACTTCGTTGGCAGGGGGTGATTTGCTCTGCATCCTCTCTGGTTCAAAGGTGTTGACTTCAGTTGCGTCGCCCTTCCTGCTCATGCTCTTCTTGCGTCTCTGCCGTGTGGTCTTCTGGCGACCCTTTTCCTTCCGAGCAACTTCAGCCTCCTGCAAGGTCTCAGCCTCCTGTGCAGAGTTGGAAGATTCACTGAAGCTGACTTCGGACTCCTTGCTCTCAGTCTCCAACGCCAATGGGACAGAGCCAGGCACTGGCTGCACCACAGGCTCGACAGCAGCCTCAGTTTCTAGGATATTGTTCACTGCCTGATCTGTCTCAGGCTCCATCTCCTCCCGAGGGGACTGCAACACCAAGGGCTCTGTGGGGATTTCAGCCTCAGATTCAGCAGGATATGTCGGTGGTGCAGGGAAGCTTTCCGTCTCCCCAGAAATATCATTGATGATTGAGCCAATGGCTGCTGCCAGCTCTGTTTCACTGGCCTGGTGTGCAGGTTTATCTGCCTCCTCCTCCTGACGGACTTCAGCCACATCTGTCGTTGGCTCTTTGTAGGCAGCAATTGTCGGAGGAGTTTCAGTGAGTTTTGCAATATTCTCCACCGCCTGCTCAAGCTCAATCTGCTTTGCTAACTGGGCAGCTTCAGGTGATTGCTTGGGCTCCCGTGTCACCTCCTTTTCCATTTCTGCAAATGAATCTTCTACCTCATTCTTAGAGAAGTGGGGTGGCAGGATGTCCTCTTTTGGAGGGCTCTTCATCTTGGGTGGTGACACCACCACCGGCTCTGTCTCTTCTTCAGTGGGCCGTAAGGCGCCCTTCACCTCATCAACATTGAGGCGTATTTCTACATTTTTGAGACACACAGACGCCTTGTCAACAACAGTTTTGGTATTTTTGTACCTTCCCCTTTTGGATTTCGTAACCTTTTCTGGCACTGGCTTCTTCTCAATGATCTCAGCTGTGGGGATTTCTAACTGATTTTTCTCCACATCAAGTTCCTTCCGATCACGTTTCTGCTCGCTTGCTGCCAGCTCTTTCTCAGTGGCTTTTGCTTTATTGCTGTTGTCACTGATGCTTGATTCCTGACCGCTTCTTTCAGCAGCATCTTCAGATTCAGCCATGGTATCGGCTTTTGGTTCATTCTTCCCTTTCTTCCCCTGTTGGCTGGTAGCTGATGAGTGAGTGTGTGCGAGTTTCTGGGATCTAGGAGACCTCCAACCCTCTGCAGGTTTAGGAGCTTCCACAGTATCTTTAGTTTCAGCCTCCTCCACCTCTTGTTGTACCGGTTCAGTCTTTATTGGAGAGATGTCCTCCTCTGGCTTACGGCGGGTTTTGGGAGGTCTTCCCCGCCTTGGGGTTGTGGGAACAGTTGTCACTGTTTCCTGTGGTTCTTTTTCCACTCTCTTCCTGGTGGATCTAGTGACTTCCATGGAGTCCTTCACCGGAGACGGGCCTTCGTTGTCCCCTGTGGTAGCATAGACCGATCTCACATTTCTGCGCCTGGTCCGGCCTATTGGCAAGCTCAGCTCCACATTTTCCGGCTCTGCAGCAGAACTTGGGGATTTAGCAGCATTCCTTGAAACCTTTTCTGCCTCCACTTTCAATTCAGAAAGCTTCTGGGTCTCCCCACGAGGAGAGCTCGACCTTTTCAGTTTTTCACGGTCAATTCTTTCACTCTTCCTTGTGACGGGCTTTTCTGTGACATTAGCTGCAGCTGACTGCACAGGAGTCTTGGACCGTTTACTTTTGTAGGATTTTTTATCTTTTACAATAACCGGAGGTTCCGCTTCCATATCATTGTCGGAAACAGGTGGCAGGACCTCAGCAGCCACCTCTACCTTTTGACTCACGGCAGCATCAGTGTTGGCAGAGGGTGGAGGATTTTCCTCTTTAGGTTCCGCAGCCTCATCTGACTTCTGAACTAGCTTGGGCGGAGGTTGAAGCAACTGGGCAGCCTCAGGTTCTGGATCTACGCTGATGTCTGCATCAGAAAACGAGGCTCCAGGAGTGGGAGGTTTGGTATCCAAGTATGAAGGATGCTCTGCTGCCACAGCATCTTCCTCTGGTGCCAGAGCTGTAGCAACAATTTCTTTACTTGCTTCTACAACTGGCGGAGGTTCTATTTGCTCAGGAGGTTCCATTTTGATAGGTGCAGCAAGTTCAGGGAAAGGTTTCTGTTCCTCTGCAGCAGCAGCAGATTCAGAAGGTTTCTCTTCTTTGACAGAAACTGGTTCCATCAGGACTTTTTCACTGACTATTTTCTCAGGAGCAATGGGAGCTGGTTCCTGTGGGAGGACAGTGACTGAAGAGGGACCAACAATTGAGGAAGGTTTATGTTCTGTTTCTTTACTATCAGGAACCATTTCTGGTGTTTTCGGCCGGTTTTCCTTATCTTCCTGTTTCTCCACCTCTTTTGGTTTCTGATCTTTCTCCTTTTCTTTCTGCTGCATTCGTGTCAGCTCAACAAACCTACTGTGGAAGAGAACAACCGGCTCTTGCACCAGATCAGCTGTGCTGTTCGTCCCATCAGAGGAGGACTGTCTCCCATACAACCTTCCAGAGATGAAGTCCAGATCATCATCCTTCCTTTCTAAATGCTGCAGGCGTTTGGAGTCCTGTTCAAAGATTGAACTGTGCAAAAAGCGAGAAGCAAACAGCTCCTGCCGCTCTTGTTCCTCCTCTTTATGATCTTCTTTCTTATCATCCAGTTTTCCACCTTCGGAATCAGTTCTGATTTTTTTCTTTTTCATATACCAGGATGGAATAGGTCTTGGAGCCGAGTCAACCTTTTCTTTGTCTTTATTGTTTCTGAAACTAGCAAATCTTGAATCCCAGTCTAGAAAGGACCAGTTTTCCTCTCTGGAGGAAGAAAGGGATTTAGCCCTTTCAAGCAAGGCCTTTGTGTCAGGTGTGATTGTCTTGTCCAATGCAAAAGAGTAGAATTTGTTTCTTTCTAAGGAACTGGACTGAAGTCTTTCCTCTCTTTCACGGAACTTCTCTTCTCTGTCTCTTAATAAAAAAGACAACCTGGAACTCTCTAACAAGGATGAGGCTTTTGGGGAATGGGGCTTGTTTTCACCATCATCATCCGAATCTGAAGGCACCTCCCCAGGTTCCAGGTCTCGGACAGACCGTTTCCGTATGCTGTCTCTTTTCACAATGCTGCTTGGAAAGCTTATATCCACTCTCCCAGGCTCTTGCTTCACTTGGGTTTCCCATCTACTCGACTCTTCCTCTGAACTCAGCACGGAGAGTTTTATTTTAGCCATTTCTGCCATCTGCTCCCTTCTGCTGGAATCACAAGGATTGAATTTCAGTGAATCCTCCCTCACAGTCATGTTGGAGTATGAAAGACTCTTTTCTTCTATTTTAGGTGATTCTTTGGTTTCCTTCAATGGAATTATCCTTGGAGAATCGAGTGTGTCATCATCCTCGTGGAACGGGAAGTGCCTGATGCTTGGAGAACAGGACATCCTTTCAGAGTCCTCACTCACCTGACGAGAACTTCTATAGTTCCTTTCTCTCTTAGTGCTAATTTCAAAGTCAAACTGGTCAGTCTTTTTCCTTTTACTGGGTGGAGAGTCATCGGTGACGTCTTGTGGAGGCTTTCCCACTTCGTGAACCAGACTCCGCTTTTCATATTCATCCACATCTTTCTTTGGACTGCCAAACTTCTCTGACTTTGCTATCTCCATTTCCAGCTGCTGTTTCAACCTGCGACTTTGCTCCATTTGTTTCCGGTAGCTCTGTGTGTGGTCAATGTCAATGCTGATTTTCTCCTCCATGTCTGCAGAGGCAGGTTTCTCTTGGCCAAGCTTATGGTCTGGTGTTTCTTCAGGAAGGCCGGAGTAGTTCTTCCTTGCATCCTCTCTCTCTGTTCCCTGCTCATCCAGCAGCTGCATCTGTTTATGCTGGGGTTTTACCAGGTTTGGTTTTTTAGGAGGAAGTTCCTGAATTTCCACAGGTTCATCAGGTGCCTCCATGAGCCTTGCCGGCAGATCCAGGCTGGGACGCATGCCAACCCCACCAACATTAAGAGTGTCCTGAATTTCTTTGGGACTAGTAACAGGAATAAGTCTTTCCAGTTTGAGTTTTTTAGATTCCCTTTTAAGCATCTCCTTCCTCAGGGGTTTTCTCTCCAATTCTCCTTCCCTTAACACTGGTGCTTCTCTAGACGACGCTGTTGCATCAAGCTGCTTTTTCAAAACGGTGCGTGCATCCTCCTCATCTTGGCTCCGTTTTACATCCAATTTTTGCCTGTCAGGTTTCGGATTTGCATCGGCAAAACGCCTTTTACGAGCCTCCAACTTGTCTAAATCAACTGTGTTGGTCCCCTCAGAAGTTTGCTCTGTCTTCAAGTGCTTTTTGGGTTTCATTTTTCCCTCCTTATCCACCACTTCGATGTGACTGGCAAGGGCTTTCTCCTTCTGTACCTTAGTTCTCACAGGTTCTAGTTTAGACTGCTCAGACTTGGCTTGCTCAGCCTGGGATGTTTGGGTTTTCTGTTCAAGCAGTGGGGATTTCAGAGTGTCGTTATCCAGCTTTGCTCTCAGTTTCTCCAGCGCAGGCTGATCAATCACTTTCCCCTCCTTTTCCTTCACGCGGGTCAACACAACACAGGGCATCAGTTCCAGGCGATTCTTTGCTGTCCCTTCTTTGTCACCCCTCTCTTTGCTTTGTTTACTATTGCCCTTCAGTTTTTCTGGGCTGGGCTCTCTCTCATTCTCCTGATCTGTTTCCGAGGACTGAGAGCTGGGCGAATGGATTTTCGCTTTTCGTTTCTGCTTATCTGTTTTCTCCTTTTCTATTTTTTCAAGCTTTTCCTTCCTCACCAAGCGCTTCTCCTTGTCCACCCTCTCCTGCTCGAAAACGCGCTCCTTCTCCACTTTCTCATTTTTTGCGTATCGTTCCACGCGGGCTTTGTCCAGCTTGTCGTATCGCGGAGGGGACAGTGAGCTGCAGCTACCACTGCGATCTGACGATCTGCTGTAAATCCTCCTCTCTGAGTCGCTCTGCAGCCGTTCCGACTGTGAGGGGGACGCTCCGGGGCTCTGCGGGCGCCGGGAATGCGTCGGGCTCTGGCTCCGCTCGATCGGTCTCCGCTCGTGGTCTCTGTCCCGATCGGATTCGAACCGTTCCCTCTCCCTCTCTCTCTCCCGTTGCCTGTAGCTGTACTCTCTGATGTCCTGCTCGTAGGGATCTCCCCGGTAATCCCTGTACTCGCGAGGGTCGTCGTAGTATCGTGGGTCGTAGTAGTCTCCTTGGTAGGGATCCCACTCAGCATAGAACTCTCTGCCCCGAGCTGGGTATTCCCGCCGAGGATCTTCGGGATACGTTCCCGGCGTCCGAACCGTCTCATAGTAAGTACGGTCAGGGGCATATTCGTAGGATCCTCTTCGCTCGTCTCTGCTAAATGTAAGAATAAACAGATTCTAGTTCTGCTTCTCAACCAATGTACTCTGCTACTATAGTTTTTTTGCTACCTAAAGGAATAATTTTCTGATTTTTTTTCTACATGCATCAAGGCAGTTGCACACAGAGGTCTAGCACGGAATCTGTGTCCAGTGGACACTTTTGTTACTTTTGTTAACATACCAAACGTACTTCATGGATAATATCATAACAGCTCTTCAAGCATTGTTTCACCACCCTCACTCCTTTGTTTTTGTCAAATTCAAACCTTGCATGACATGAAAGTAAAACCAACACAACACCTGTGCACCCACACGAGGCTGGCAGAGTGAAGACACCCCCTATCCAGAACCTGAGACTCTCATTTGACTCTAAAAACATGAGTCAAAACAAAGTTCAGGCATGGAATCTCTCTCTTACTAAGCAGCAAAGTGATGCTAAGATTTCTTTAAAAATACTAAGCCATGCAAGCGATCTCTTAATTCCCAATATAGCTCTTCCACTGCATGTGACTTGATGGCATTGCCTCCTTAGAGTAAAACCAAGTTAATAAATATTAGTTTGTTTATAAGATCAGGTGAATTCATTCAGCAAAGTAAGTCAAGCAATTAATGTTGCTATTTCAATACCTCTAAGCAGTAAAAATAAGTCATTTGTAAGACTGAACATGGCAGGGACATGGAATAAAGCTGGAGCTCAATTCCTCATCATTACAGAGTGTTCTGCATACTTTGTAGTAAGGCAGAGTTGGGCTCTGCTTCCAGGAAACAAGGGACAGGAGAAGAGGAAATGGCCTCAAGCTGTGCCAGCGGAGGTTCAGGACAGACATCAGGAGGAACTTCTCCATGGAAAAGGTGGTCAGGAAACAGAAGGGGCTGTCCAGGGAGGTTTGGAGTCCCCACCCCTGGAGGAATCCAAGGAAGGCCTGGATGTGGCACTCAGTGCTCTGGGCTGGCTGACAAGGAGTGGGGATCAGTCACAGGCTGGACCCAATGACCTGAGAGGTCTTTTCCAACCTAAATGATTCTGGGATTCTTCATAGGTTTATTTGGCTTCCAAGTTTATATTTTATGTTAAAAGCTGGCAACCTCCACCTTTTAAGAAAAGTACAAAATTGAAAAAGGGACAACACACGGAAGACAAAAACCTCATCCTGGTAAGTGAAGTGGGATGCTGTGAAAAGCAGTTGTGAAGTTAAAAATATCGATCAGGGATTTTGTTTGTTATTTCATTTTGGGTCCTATTTAGACTGGCTCCAATTACAACCTCGAGAGAAGACGGTTTGTGCACATCTCACCACCTCTGCAAGGAGGAGCCTGGAGGGACACTGGAAGCTGCAGAATTATGGGAGTCACTGCAGAGCTTGCTCCACTGCTCCATGATCCATGATTCTTATGGATCTCCTAATGACTATGTGAGCAGAGTGACAGAAGACTAATGTGTGCCCAAACACCAGAAATCAGGGTCCTGTTCAGGATTACTCCATGGAAAAGACAAGCCCACCTGAGTTCGGTGTGCTGAAAACACCCAAAAGTGCCCTTCTCTTGCCTGAATCTGGTGCAGTTCTGAGGAAATGCTTATTGCTGACACATCACAACATCTGGCAAGGCCTGGGGAAAGCACACTTGTATTTCCATCAGGTAAATCCTGATTACTAATTTCCAAACCCTGCTTGTTTTTAAATCTCATTTTGCATTATGTCAGACCAATCTATTTTGCTGCAAAAAAACATTGGGTTTACCCAGACCCCAGGTACAGCTGGTGTCATGCTGGGCTGACTCCTGGGTGGGCAAAGCCCTCACAATGAGCCAGGCTCTGAAGGGAATAAAACATTGGTGTTTTTTCAATCAGTGAAGGTAAAGAAGCCCAAAATGTGGAGTGTTTCTGTGGCAGGTTTTCAGGATAAATAAGTGGCTTGCAGCTTGTGGTACCAGCTGCTGCCAAGGGGCAACCACACAGGACACAGCTTCATTCAAAATAAAAACACATGCTTACTCAAATTGTATTATTTTATCGTGTTACAAACAAAACTGTTAGAAAGAGGGAGGTGGAGGATCAGATTTTACTCTCTGCTCAAGGGCTGAGCAGCAGTTTATCAGACTTTATGTACAACCACCAACACACACATGTCTCTGTTACAGATAAGCTGCTCTTTGCATTCCTAAGATGTCATGAATGACTCCCAACTGTGTCCTGGTGACCCATCAGAGAAACCGGATACTTAAATCTGGATCACGCAGTCAACTGAAACCTCTACCTCAGCAAGAATTCCAGGAATTGGCTATGCCTCGGATGTGTGAGATCCTGACTGCTCTAATCTGCACACCTTCAGTTTGATCACCTAAATTTAATTTTAAAAATAGTGAAGAGGTAAAAAAAAAAAATAAAATAAATCGGAGATGTTTTTAATAAAACTTCAACAATTAGGATAAAGTTGAGAGGAAAAAAAACTTGCTTAAGAATTACGGCCTGAAGAAAGTTTGATTGTATGATAAGGAGAACAATGATTGTAAAAGGATTGTGTAACGTGACACTGGAAAACAAAAAATTTAATAAAGTTGATAAATAAAATAGTTGGTAAATAAAACTGATACATGCCTTCTTTCTGCCAGCATTTCATAGAAGTCTCTGATATCTTGACCTGTTTTCTCCATGGAATGATAAAATGCCAACTGACTCTCCCGATTTGCAAAGTCCACCTGAAAAAGAAAGGGGAAATCACATTAAACCATGAAAACGTTTCTCTCTCTGCTGAAGGTGGGAGCAAAACTGAAAATGGGGGTAAAATTTAATAAAAAATGTCAAACATCTCCCAGTTCCTGCCCTGCACATCCCCAGGAATATGGATCTTTCTTAGTGGAGCTGTGTAACTACCTCTTAACATGTTGTTGTAGCTGCCATCCCAGAGGCTACTGTTGGGCAAAGCAGCAGGAAAAATACACATTTATTATCATGGTATTGATGTTTTTAATGACAGGACAGTTCCAAAGTCCCTTTTATCTCAGTGCTACAGATCATGAATCCATTCTGGACTCCATGGTGTTTGCCCAGGGTTACAGGGCAGGGAAAGAACCAAGCCTCCTGAACTGCAGCTCCCTGTTCCAGCTACTCCAAGAATTGGTGTTTTCTAGTACTAAAAAGCTAATGGTATAGTGAAAAAACTAAGGATTAGAATAGATTTCATTATGGAATATTATGGAATAGATCACTTAGTGGAATATTTTTAACATTCTAGTTCCTGTTATTTTTTAAGTCAGCCCAGTCCTGTGTGTAACCACAGCAATGGAGCACAGGCCCACATTGGGAGTGTTGTTTATTTCAAAGCCATTAAGCAACAAGATCCACACAAGATGTGAAACTTTTAAGGGACCACACGCTTTCCTGCATAGGAAGGTGACTGATACCCAACACTACGGTCAGAAACTACAGAATATCCAGCCCTGGGTGAGGTGGGAAGCTGCTGAGATCATGCCTGACATCACTGCCCACTCTTTAGGAGAGGAGAAAGGAGGAGGAAGATAATTCAAAGGGTTGGCTGACACCTCACGTCCCCAGCTAGTGGGACTGATGGGACAGTCAGAACAGATATCATCTCATTCACCCAAATCCAAGATATCCCTGTAAATGTTAAGTGCTGCTCCAGGAAGAAAAGTGTATTTTCTGTATATTTTTTAAAGCAGTGTTTTCAATTATTGTCTAAAATCTGTTGCAAGGAAGGACGAGACGATCTTTAAGGTCTTTTCCAACCCAAACCCTTCCATGATTCCATGACTGTGTTGAAGTGACTTTACCCCAGAGGCCGGACATCAGCATGGGGCAGCTGGATGCAGCCATGTGTTTTCCTGGAGGAACCCACACCTTCAGATTTCCCTTTTTTAACATGAAAACAGACAAAAGTTTCCCTTGGATTGGGGTAAACGAGGCAGTGACACGGACACCAACACTCAGGAGGTCAGAGAGACAAGTTCAGCGAAACAAACGGTAGAATACTGGAAAAGGCTTTGTAAGTGACAGTTCAGGATTCCCTGACATCTTGATAAGCCGAGTATAAAAACATAATTTAAGTCTTCGATATGTGGGATGTGTGTGTCCCGCCAAGTATTCCTTGAGCATGGCAATCTGCACTGCCAGCATTTAAGGGGGAAGGCCTAAACACAATTTGTTCCTCCTTTTCTGCCTGTCTTGCTTTGGAGGTCATTCTGCACACCTTAATTTTATTCCCACCGATTTTCCTCCCCTTGGTCTCTTTTACAGCTGCTTGTGCATATTCAATCTCATTGTAGAGAACCAGGGCCATGCCTTTTAAGCGGTCAAACACCACCTGTAAAAAACAAAAAAACAAAACAAAAACCAAATAAGAGCCTCATCCACAGGACTTAATGTCAGTCCCAACAAATTCCTAAGTCATGAGGATATACCAGTAAGGAAATAATTTTTAGCAAGTTGAATTTCCAGGCTTTTCTGATGAGGCATATTGGAATGAAGAGACAATAAAAGGACATGGGACTGCTTTGAATTGTGGATATTGTGGCTTGAGGTATATTATGCCTTTATTTTGTTTTTCTGTATTTTACTTTGAATATTTTCTATTTGTTGACTGAGGTTTGTAGCATTTCTTTGTTAAGGTTTGGGGTTTTTAAAATTTCCAGTGTGTTTTAGGGGGGGAAAAAAGGTAAAGAGATCATTTAATCCCAAAGTGGAACCAGCTTTTGTTATCAATCTGCAGTACCACTCATCAGTTGTTAAACGCACAATTTCCAAATACTGCCATCCTTCAGCAGCATAAACGTATTATTCAAGTAATAACAGCTATAATAAAGAACATCTAAGATGCAACACAAACCCACAAAAATCCTCTGGGGAGGCCAGACCCTGATCCTGCAAAAATTTACACACATTGCTTAATTTTAAGCATATTCATGTCTAACAAAAATACACGGGACAACTCCCATACAGAAGTTCAGGCACATGATAAATCACTTGCATGGGAGAGGCTCCCGCTGCGTGACATGGGCGTGTTGCACCATTGTTGACTTTCTCTCTTCTTCCATGTACTTTTGGCACTGAGATTGCCCTGATTGCTTTTAAAAAGTCTTTTTTTTTCCTCAATCTGATGAAAAACAAAAACCATTGTTATGTCTAATTACATAATTAGCAAGTATGAGTAATTACGCAATTGGAGTGATGTTCTTCCAACTAACATTTAAGAAGTTTTGCTTGGGAGAGACTGTACTGCTCAAGAGCAACAAATGGCGTCCAACACTCAGCATCTCGGCTCACTCAAAATACTTCTTTTTGCTTGCTGTCTATGTTGACAGAGCCCTTTAGGCCAAATTCCACCCCAGAGAGAATTTTTTTCTACCTAAGCTATAAAGCCCTGGACAGTGGGGTTGAAAGGACAGGATGGGAAGAAAGGAAGACAGTAAGGACTTGGAATCACATGCCAAAGCCTCGCACCTACCTTCACCACAGGCCCATATCGGCAGAAATGTCGGGTCAGATACTGATCCGTAACGTTTGTGGAAAGCCCATCTAACCACACGCAGTTTGTAGGCATGCTCTTCCCAAAACCCAGCTGGATACAAAAGGGCAAAACTTCCATCAGTACAGTGCACAAGTGTTAAAGTCACTGAATAGAGCCTGCCTAATGAAAGACTTATTTGGAGAAAGCTGCTGTTTGTATGGATTTTCTAAAATTAGCATCTGGTGCAGGTGCAAGACAAAAATCAAAGAGTAATTAATGAAAATAATTCTGCTTGTTTAAACAACTACAGAATTTGACAACATTGGGTTCTTCTACAGTCTGAATGTCTGCGAAGTGACAGGTTGACAGCTCTGGGGCCTGACAGGCCCTGTTTGCCATGGGGAGTGGGATGCATTCCCAGCACAGCCTCACCACACGTGCCCCTCCAGGCCAAGGAATGAGAGTCCCTGAGTGCTCAATCCCAGGACTGTCAGTGGACAGAGCCAACAAAAATGCTGATTAGTCCCAACCACGCTCTGGTATTACCTCACATTAAAAACCATTTTACTTCCACAAACTACCCTGCTGCAAAACATCCCATGATGCAGCAATGGAAGACACAAGAAGGATACAGTCCAGGGGAGGTTTTCTTTACCTTGAGCCGGTTATTTCCAAGATATTCCCCATCCATCTTCTTAATAGCTTTGCACACGCTGGCGATGTCACAGTACTGCAGGAACGCGTACTGAGGGACACCGTTCACCTTCTTAATGTCAATGTCCTGGAGACAAGCACAAAACACAGTCCACTGTCAGCAATCAGTTGCATCTAAGAGGACTTGTTTTTTTCAGGGACACGTGGCACAGCAAGCTTTTTAATTAATATTTTCTTCAGAGAGAGGATTTAAACAATAGTAGACAGTTAAAACTTTGCTGTTCGGCTGCATCTCAAAACCAAATCCTTACTGAGAAGGGAAAGCTCTTTATCCCACAGATTTAAGATCCAAGCCTGCAGAACTAAGCCTGACCTGATCAACAAACACCAGCTTTAGGCTGCTAATATTGTATCAAGGAGAGACAATTCAGGATCAAAGAAATACAGATTAATTTTCGCTCACAAAGGCTCAAGAGAAAACAACCTACTCCAATCCTCATCTCTGAGCCAAGCAGGACTTCTTTTCCAAATAATCATGATCCATCCTGTTCCTAGAAACACAAAGTGATGCTGGACTCATCTCTTGAATGAGTCTGACTCATGGCAAAGGCAAAAAAGATGCTCAACTTTGGTTGCTGTTGCTCTTTAAAACCAAGCCACCATGGGCCCATTTACAAGTACGCCCAGAGGCTCACAAAGCCAAATAAAGGCTGACTTTAATCAATTTGAAAAAGCCCAGCAAGCCAGGAGTTGACATTTGGTTAACAAACAAGCTCAGCACTAGCACTGGAAATGTACCCAAAGCCTCTGAACAAAATCATGATATTATGATTCATTCCAAGCTGAAAATGGGGGGTGGAGGGTTTGGCTTTATTTGCTGCAGTAGCAGGAGCTGCCTTTGTGAGCTGCATATGGATATGAGCACAAATGTTCCAACATCCAGGACAGGCTAATTTCATGGTTAATAAATTTAGGGACAAGGCAGCACTTTGATATGGTCTCACCTAAAAGGTCTTTATCTGAGAAAACAGAAGTAAAAAACAGGGAGATTTACACAATTATTAGACTCTACAACCCTGGCCTAATGTTTTAAGTGGAATACTAATAGAAAAGTATACTTCCAAGTGTCTGAAGTACCACAACTGCAACATGGCAAATTATACTTGACCACTCACCCTGGGCAAGCAATTCCTTGTGACAGGGAAATAAAATATCATTATTGTGCTCATTACCCCTCAGAAAGGTTATAAAGCTGGTCCCTTCTGCACCTGAGCTTGCAAGTTTTCCTGGAAATGGCGAGACAGCACTGTCTCCCAATTCTGAGCCATTAATAATGCTGACAGGGAGCACCATAGCACACAAAAGCCAATTTACACCACCACTGATAAGCATCTTCTTAGGAGAAGGGTTCAAGCACAGACATGGCACGAATTCATAAATCAGTACTGATGTCAAGGACACACAGCAGGGTCTGGATACACAAGGGCTGCCAGACATCATAAAATGAGGATTTTGTATTTGCTCACATTGTACATGGAAGCAACATTCTCTTCTTTTGGGGGATAGCAGGGATGGGGTTCCTGGTATGTGTGACTGATTCCTCAGCAGTGGTAGATATATGTCAGAGCAGAGTGAAGGAGGCACAGCACGTACACAAGCACCCACAGCTGACAGGGAGAACATGAACCAACTGAAACCCAGACTCAACAGGAATCACAGAATGAATCCCAGAATGGCTTGGGTTGGAAGGCTCCTCATCCAGTTCTATCCCCTGTCATGGGCAGGAACAACTTCCACTATCCCTGTCCAACCTGGTCTTGGACACTTCCAGGGATGAGCCACAATTTCCCTGGGCAACCTGCACCAGGACCTCCCCAGGCTCCCAGGGAAGAATTCCTTCCCAACATCCCTCCCTAACTCCACCCTTCTTCAGCTTAAGGTTTGTCCTGTTACTCCATGTTGTTGTGAAAATTAGTTAAATTGGAATTTTCATGGAAAATTTCCCTTAAATATAACATTGATGTGAATTGATAGAAAGCCATGAGCAGAGGAGAGTGGGCTACTCTGCCTCATCTGGATACTCCTCCTCAGCTGAAAACCCAAATCCCTCATGTGCCATCACTGATCCATCTGCTCCAATCCCCTCTGCCTGGTCACAGGGCTGCTTCCACATGCACTGACCAAGCCCTTTGTTCCAGGAATCAACAGGAAACTCAAATTCAAACAGATGCAGGAGTCAACATGAGAATATAATCTGGCACATTCACATTCCAAATACCCAGTCATCTTTAGAGCTACCAGGAGAGAATTACCAGGAGAGAACAGCAGGAGAGACATTTGTTATGAACACTCCTAGGACAGTTTTTCCTGCTGAGGTACCCCTCAACATTCATATGCTGGACTCTGAATACAAAGGAAAGCTTTCAGGTATATTCCAGCAAGATGAATGACTCATATTATTACAGAAAGACTGAATTATCTGTCGCTGATAGATTTAGCACCACTTACAGCATTTCACAGGTCTGCACAGAAAGGGGGGCAGTGCCACCCCACACAGAACACGATTCACATACCACTATTCCCCCAAAGCGCTGGAAGATGTTGCGAAGGTCGTGGTAGGTGGTTGTTTTCTCCAGGTTGCCAATGAAGAGAGTTCTCGTTGCCTTTGGGTGAAACTCATCTATCCTTTCATCCAAAGGACGAAATTCATTCTCGCTTTCAGTTTCTAGGATAAAAGAGCGCAGGAAATTTGTAATGACTGGAGATTTGGTTCATGTTGGTTTATTCAGGTCTCCTTCTTGATCTGAACAAGAGTAACCACTGTCTTCGAGAAAAACACCCAGTACTGCACCATGACTTGTTATTTACGTGGGATTGGGAATCTCTATATTCCATGGAGGAATCTGAGCATCCTCAGGTGAAAGGGAGCTGCATCTTTCCACTGCTTCTCTGGAACTTTACTCTTACCAAATATCAATGCTTGAGTGCATGAATTCCAGTAAGGCTTCCCTGTGCTGGGGGAAGAGCACACAGCAGGAGTTTGTTTTCAGGAATCAATTTTTGAAGAAACCACTGAAGTGCACTCTGAGAACTTCACTATCGGCTCAGGGCTGCAGCTTTCACTGGTTGGTCACGTGGGCTGTGCTGCCACAGCCTCAAAACGCAGCACTCGTTGGTGTTTTAATTAAAAGGAGACAAAACGAGGCCAGGAGGACTCAGTGCTGTGCTCACACCACCCACTGGCAGCTGCTCCACCGAGATGTGGTGGATGAGATCGTTCCTTCCAGCAGATCCCACTGCTTGGGAGGATGGCAGCTTTCCTTCTCTGAGGCTTAAGACTAGAACTCTCTCGCTGATGGATCTAAGAGCATCCACTCCTTTTGCTCTGGAGTTTACTGTGGCATTTTCCCAATTCCTTTAAACTATGTTTCCTGCTTCTATTCTGCCTCTTTACAACAGCTCCTGAACACACCCAAAGCAGTCCCATGGGAGAAGGGCATGGACTTTACCTGGTCCTATCCAGGCTGTGACTTCAATCTGCATGCCAAAGAAAAGTTTTCCTTTGGAGGCATTTAGTGCTTTCTCCTGGTCCTCCTGCTGCCGGAAGAACACGAGGCCATAGCGTTCCTCGGACGCACCATGGATCTGCACCGACGTCACCTTCCCGTACTTCTTGAATTCGTGGAAAAGTCCATCTTTAAGGCTTGTATCTAAGCCAATAAATTAACATTAATACTGCAGAAACAAAATTTCTATCAACTCAGTAACACCACATAAGACACGAAGAACTCTGACTGTCTTTCTGAAATGTGACTTCATCCCATTTAACTCAGTGCTCAGATGAGTGCCCTTTTTAATTTGGGATGTTAATTTTGCCAATGCCCAAAGTTTCTGGCTGATCTTTCTCTTTTAAACGCAAGAAACTACACACATGAGGTTTTACATGGCTAAAGCTGGCAGTGGATGGTTTTTGCTTCTAAGAGACACCCACCCAATTCCAGGTAAAGAAATAACAGGGATAAAAATCCCACAGGAATACTGAGCACAGCTGGGATGAGATTTCTGGAATGGAGGCTGGAGTCACACAGCATTCAGTTCAGTCAATTCAGAAATATAACCAGGCAGACTCATCAGATTTTTCAGAATCTGATTCAGGCCCACACAATCTGTCTGGGATTCGTGGAATATTGAACTCAACATTGTGTCCTTTCAGGAATATGACAGGCATTATATCTACAGGAAGATACCAACACATGAGGTACTCTGCTCACAAGATTAACAGATTATTTTAGTTCAGCCAATGCTTCTACATTCATGAATTTTGTTAAAACTGTTTCACAACTGATTCCATGCTGGCTTTTCCTGTGCGGTCCCTCCTGTGCTCAGTGCAGGGAACAGGGAGCAATCATGGGCACGCCTCAGCACACGGCTTCCTAAGTTATTTTCCATGCAATATGCATTGCCTTTACAAATATGCTTAAGGTTTTAAAGCACTCAAACTGCAACAGAAAACTCTCAACTTTCTGTATTAAAAAACAAATTGAAGCAGAGTGAGAAAAAACAATCAAAGTTTTAAGCTAAAAATGGAGACGTGTCCGTTTTTTCCCCAGGAAAGCCCAGTTCTATGAGCTGAAATGCCCAGTACTTGGAGCTGGGACCAGCAGGGTTTCTCACAGATGGTCACTAATTAAGCAATTTTCCCACTGTCACACAAGAACTGAGGCAGAAGCAGCAAGAGAATCCCATCCTCAGAGGCAGCACAGGGCTGCCATGCGTCAGACTCGGTGCAAGTTATTCCACCAGCCGCACCCTGTTTTTCCCGTTTTTCTTTCCCAGGTGAATTTACCTGTTGAGCGCACTGGAAGATTTTGCACCTTGATCCCAAAACTCTTGCGGGGCTCATCCTTCTCCAGTGACGGGAGCAGCTGGGACGCAGGCGCGGGGACGGCTGTCGACTGCACCGAGCGCGCTGGGGACTCGTCGCTTGAGCTGCTGCTGGAGTCACTGCTGGGAATGGCACGGAAAGGACAAGTGAGTGCATGGAGCAAAGTCACCAAGGAAATTATTATCTTACTAAAAAAGCAAAATTACAGAATTTCTGCTTGTCTTGTCAGGCCTTCCTCCCTCTCGTGCCTGATTCTGTTTCTGTGCTGCTGCCTGCTACTCACACTAATTTAAGAGTCTTCCTACCAATATATTCTCCTCTAAAGTCCCCAGAGGAAACAGGCAGGGAAGTGGAATATGGGTAAAATGTCACTGAGATCCTGCTGGAGTGGTGGAGATTCAATTAAGTGTAATGCAATGTTGGACCAGCTCAGGAGCTGTGTAGGAAGAGTGGAGAAATACAGGGAGAATGCACAGGTCTGACAATGCCTCAAAATCCTTCCCAGCACTCTCACGTACAGGAAAGAAATATTATTGTGCTCTCAGGCATCTTCCCTGAAAAGATCTGTACTCCAAAGAGACCACATGTGGAAATCATGGCAAGTATTTTGGTCAACTGCTTGGGAAAAACCTGGATAGAAGGGGATGTTCATGTCCCTGTCCCACCCCACGGCCCAGAGTGGAACAAGATGATCTTAAAGATCCCTTCCAGCTCAAACCATTCTAGGATTCTCTGTGAACCAGCAAACACTATTTCCAGGCTCAGCCTCAACCTCCGACTTCCGGATACAAAGAATTCAGACCCAAGAATCCTTTTATAAACAATAATTACAGTGGAAGAGGATTTGCATTTTAGATCACAGAGGGAGTCAATCTAATCCATGGACTCGGGACCTTTCGATGCTCCAAGGAGAGGCAGAAATGCAGAGAATACAGTATTATTAAAGCTTGCCCAGTGGGGACACGTCATCCTGCTTCAGTGGCTCATTTCTTCCCCGAGGCACGAGGGCTCAGAACAGCACTAAAAATAATTTTGTCTGACATAACCCCGGAGACTCTCATTCTCCATTACACGAGCAGCCTTCAAAAAAATTCTGCTGGAATTTTAACTCAGAGGCTGGAGGGAGGGGAGATGTGCCACGTACTAAAATAACCCTGTCAGTCTGAAATTTGCTGCTTGATTGAATTTTTATATTCTTCTCCACATTATATTAGAAAAACGAGACAAGTTTATCTTTCTCTTATCTTAAATATTTCATACCCTTCTTACAAACCTTCTTGACATTAAACCACGTAACTTTTCCATTTCTTTTCTCAGGGAATACATTTCAGGCTTCTAATAATTTCAAAGATTTGATTTTGTGAGCTCTTCTACTGCTTTTTTGTGGATGTTTTTTTTCAAATGTTCAAAAAACCTGGTTTCCTTTCTGAACATCTTTGTGTAACGAGCACTGTGGCACATTCCCAAAAGCCCTTGGGCACTGTCCCCATTATATTTGGAAGTGCAGAAGGGAAGACAATCTCGTTCTCAAAATACTTACAAACAATCCAGAAGGATATATAAACAGGTCAGACCAAAATAAAACACAACAAAAAGGGTCAAAAATGCACAAGTAATAATAAACATGAGAAACTGCTGCCGGTCTCACCCTCTCATTACAAATCTCCCATCCCATCTAGCCACTTCACATGTTGGTGCCTTTCCCACACACTCTCCTCCTACTCCTTCAGTTCTGGAGGAGGAAGTTCAGCATCACTTTGGGAAAGGAGTGAAAATAAAGTCATGCCAGGAACAGAGTGAAAAACTGAGCCCTTCCTCCTGCCCTGCTCTTCCCAAGGGCAGCTGCCCTGCACCACCCAACCTCTCACTTCATGGATAATAAATAACATTTCCCTTCCCAGATACAGTCCCTTGTGCTTTCCAGCAATGAATCTCCCACTATCGAGACATCCCTTCACAGCCTCATTTTTCTGCCCAGCTGGTAAACTGCCTTTATTTCTGTCTCATCTGTGCACCCTCCTTTTGTGCCCTCTTCATCACGAACTATTTAATCACTGAAAGTGAAAAGTGAAGCATTTCCTCCTCATCTTTATCCCATTCCCTCTGCCTTTCCACTAAATCACCAAACTGAAGTTCTTCTCTACAGCATTTTGGGAAATGAACAAACCCACTTCCACACAAAAAGGCACTCAGTGTTCTCCAGGGGTAGCATCAGCCATTGCCTGCTACTGAGAAATAAATTGGCAAAGAACAGAGAAACTTCTTTAAACACACAAATATAGGGCAGAGAATGTGTGTGAGGAGAAACTGAAAATAATTCCCAAGCTGACAGCAGCTCCACATGGTTCAGCAGCCCCCGGGGACAGCTAAAACAGGACTTCAGGGCTGCAGAACCTTCTGCCCTGTGCACATTTCCACTTCCCCTTATCACATCTTGATGCTCATGCCCATACTCCCTAAGCCTTTGGAATTCCAGTGTTCTGAGATTGTATCTCGAGCAAGAGGCAGCGTTGAATTGATTTGAGCAGTGCTTTAGAAGGGAGATAGGCTATTTTTACAGTCTGGGCTTTTTTTTTTTTTTTTATGAGGATGTTAAAAATATGGAACATACTGTTCAAATCACAGCATTCCACTAGAGAAAGAGTATTATCTTGGTATAGCACTGTTACATATCCAAGTGATGACACAGCATTGCAACTGGGTGATAAATTCTACACAGGAGCCTGAATTCTGTGCAACTTTGGGAAACAAAGATCATGCTAGTAACTTCCACTTCCCCAGGGATTTTTAGGGATATGTGTCCCTTAGCAAAGCAAGACTTTCTGAGACACTCCAGCAAAAAAAAAAAAAAAAAAAAAGTCATTATTTCCTGACTATTTTTAGACAAGAAAAAAAAAAGATAGCAAGAACAATCCTCCCTTTGTTTAGGGAAATCCCCATCAGTTTTCCAACTGAAGAAACATGGATATAATAATTCAAAAGTAAGTCAAAGGTTTGATGTTCTGTGAACGGGAGAATGATGGAAGAGTTAATTATAGCTGCTGTGTCACCCAGTTATAGCTCACAGCATAATCAAAATAAAGCATCTGACAGGGAATTATGTGGAGTCTTGAGCAAAATACAACTCTTTTTCAGCTTTAAAAATATACAGATCTGAAGCCTGAAAGCTGCCCAAGGACAAGTTCCCAGAATATTAAAATGCGAATATGGCTTTGCTTTTCCCTGTGAGTAATTTTGAAAACAATCACTCATTGCCAATGCAGAAGATAAGTTATTAAAAATTCTTCTGGCAAAAGTGGGTTTATAAAGCTTTTAGAATGAGCTAAGGAAATTTTAGCACAGGAATATAATAGGATAAAACAACAGCTCTGACAGCCTCCCCCTTAAAAGTATTCCAAGTATCAACAGGTTTTGGGGCAGGTCAAAAATGGCACAAAAACAGCTTTATAACTTCATTTTGGGCTTTCACCACCAGCATTAAATCCGGGGTGATTTCTTCCAGAAGCAGAGCGTGCTCTGGCACTAAGCCTTTTCCCAACACGGGAAAACCTGCTCTTCCACATCCCTGTAAAGTCAGCAGAGCAGAATGCCAGCACGCTGAAGAACTAATCTCCTGAGCTGTCACAACACACGCGCGGCGCCGGAAGGGAGCTGGGAACGGCTCCTCCGACATCCTCCGTCGTGCTCTGCGCTTCCCCCGGGAACATGGGACCGCTGGGGAAGAGTCAGAGCATTTAACCAGCATTTCAGATGCTCTTTTGTCCAGCCCAGATACATCTAAAATCACTTTCACTCTACAACATCACAGCATTGAAGAAAAATGATTTTTGCATTTTACTCTGGGCAAAATCAGATGGACAAATGGAGCAAGTGAGATTGCTCTTAAAATCTCAAACAAGAGATTGTTCTTAATTAAACAAGGAGTGGACACAGAATCTTCCTCTTACACATGCACTTTACTACAGGTGTAGTTTACAAGACCTTTTAAAACATTTATCTGCATTCCATAATTACCTATGAGTATATAATGATGTGTGCTCTTACTCACATTATTTATGTATCCATTTTTCATCTAGCATGATAAAATCTATTAATAACTTACAATATTTATCTATGTATCTATTATCCATTTATCAAAATTAATTTTATTCACAATCCAATCTAAATTTTATCCACATGGGCTGATTCCCAAAGACCCAACACGTAAGAATCCAGCAATGGGGTTCAGACCCAAATACATATGGTTTCATGGAATCATGGAATATCCTGTGTTGGAAGGGACTCACAAGGATAATGGGGCCACATTCTTGGTCTCAGTACCTTGCAGCTCATTTAGCACACGGAATTTTCCTTTGCTCAGTTCTAAATGCAAAGATGACATTTCAAATCCTGCTATCCCACAAACCACTTCCTGTTTCCAGAGAAATTTCTCATTTTCAGGCAATTACAGTTTGCAGGTCTAGCGGTGATGAAGTTACACTGGGTTTACGTGTGAGAAATGAAAGCACTGAGCGGAGAACACAAAGCCAGCTGTCTTTTGTTCTCATAAAAAGGAGATAAAAGAGAGGCTCCAAGCCTGTCGATGGAACGGGAGACCTGCTGCTTCCCGTCAATGGCAGCGGCGCTGAATCAAGGGATCCCACAGCCTGCCCTCCACCCTCCCGCAACTTTAAAATGTGCCACAATTGTCATTTCTGCCCGGTGATTTATTTGAGAGCAGTGAGTCAGCTGCAGGCTGGGGACTCCCTGTGAGCGGCAGGCAGGAAACAAGGCTGGAAACCGGGCTGGAAACACGGCTGGAAACATGGTGGCTGCAGTGAAGGATAAAGCAGAGGGAAGCTTTAACATCCCATGGGTGCTGAACTGCCAGTGCGGGTTTAAAAAAGCCAAATAAAACCAACCTGTGACTGCCCAGTCCCTGGCAATGTCCAAAGCCAGGTGAGGTGGGATAGTGCTTGGAGCAGGGGTGGAATGAAATGAGCTATAAGGTCCCTTCCAATCCAAACCATTTCATGATTCTGTCACTCCAAGATTCTGTTTCTGGAGCAAGTTAAAAACAAAGCCACATAAAAGCCGGTTTAAAACCTTTGCAAATTTCAGCTGTGTAAAAATTAATGCTTGAAATTTTTTATAGCTGCCTCCAAAAACTGTTTCACCAGACCTGGTGATGAAACCAGGATTATTGTTTTTTACAGGAAATATGCAGAATGATCACGTTTTTCCCTGCCAAAATTAACTTGAAATCAGGATCTCTGCCTGGCTCAGCTCAACTCAACACCATGTTAGAATAATCTCCGAATGAAGATTATCTCCTAGAAAGATCTACTGAGGACAGGCTCCAGCCCTGCTAACAGTGGGCTTTTCTCATGGCTGATGTCAGCAGCAGATTCCCAAGCCAGGTCAGGAAATCCAAAGTTAACGTTCAGTCATCTCTGAACAGAAGAAACAGGAATCCTCAGTTTTTCTCCCTGTCTCACCCTTTCCAGATCCAAGTTAAGTCACCATAGATGATCTCTGTGCAGAAAACACCAGCAGTGACAGTGCTGCATGTTCAGCTCTATCCAGAAGACAAAATCCTTGGGGATACTTTACAGGCTTTGGAAAACACATGCTGGTTAGATTTCCTCACCTGGGAAAACAGCACCAGAAAATTGCTCCAAGTTTCCTGAATGTACCGATATGTTGTTTGGGAATACAGTAATTTCACGCCTATAAGGTGCACCCTTTTGACTAAAATTTTAATCAAAACCCAGAAGTGTGCCTTATAGGCCAGTGCACTTTACATGTGGACAAAGTACGGAAAATTCCCAACAACCCAGAAGTGCGCCTTATACTCCGGTGCGCCTTACAGGCGTGAGATTACTGTAATTTAAAAGACCTGATTACTGCCAGCCAACACCCAGAAAAATTTCATGGCAACTGCTTAAAATAAAAGCTACAAAAATGCACTGTATTCCATTCTAGCAATGGACTAAAGGATCCTTGCCTATGAAACATTTTGACTTCTGGATGGAAAATGATATATTGGAGCAATATATACACAGGGCTATCACAGACCGGTCTTTCTGATCTACTGATAGATACTACATGAACCCAAGAAGATTATTTAACCACAATTTCCCCTGTTCTCTACACATACCTAAGTCAAAATGCACATCAAATCACACATTCCTCCCTAAGAACAGCAGAAGCCCATTCCCACAAATCTCCTGACACCACTCCATTAATCCCACAATCCAGGTGGCTCTTCTGCCACACTCAAGCAGGAATCATAGAATCCCAGAAGGGGGCTGGAAGAGACTTAGAGATCATCTCATTCCAACACCCTGCTATGGGCAGGAATAACCACAACGAAAATTCCAGAGGTCTGGGCACACAGTGAGCAACTCCTTATCAGAGCTGATTCCAACACTGACCTAAATATCCAAGCAAGCAGCGGGCAGCTGTTCTGTACACATGACGCGTCCCACACCAGAGTGTTTGTATGGGAAAAAAAACATTTCACACACCTGCGGAAATAAATATGAGGGGTTTTTTTCCCTCGTTCAAAGGAGTTGCTGAACCTGAAGTTGAAGACGTCAGAAAACCCAGTCCAACCTCTGAGGTTGGTTTGTATGAAGAGATCAAGGGGTAATGAGCCGTCGCCGCATTTTGCCAACTAAAGGCAAGTGCTGAAGGGGCTCAGCCCACACAGGGAAACCACAAAGAACCTGAACCCCGCTCCTCCATGTGCAAACAAGGCTTTCCACTGGAAATATGGATATAAGAGGAAGGGCAGAGAAAGCCACCTAAACACTCCCTCAGTTAATTACCCTGTGCCCATCACCCCGGCCTCAGCCCCTCTGGAGCAAAGCTCACTGGGATTCGATTCTGTGACATTCTTGGCACCCGTTCAAGCTGCTAAGAACTTGCCACAGAAAGAACTTTGGTTTGTGCATGTCACACACTGCAGTATTTAGCAGCACTCAGCTATGATAAAACAATCCAGAGAGTGGGGAAAGGCCAGACCGACTGCATGGAAACAAAAACAGCCACAAAAAGCATGCAACAGATAAAACCAGCATTTACAGTTCTGAAGAGAGATCATTAAGTACTGCAGACTAATGAAACGAAGACATGCTCCTTCCCTTAACTTTTTCTGCTTTACCACGGCCAGAGAGAAGACTTCAGTGATCTCCTACTGGGCTGGAGTCCCAAATCTAAAGAAATGAAATTAAATGATGTTTAAAGGCCATGGGAAAGCAATACAACCGTGACAACGCCACGTCCTTTACACAGCCAACTAACACACACTGTTGCAGTATTTATTTCAGTCTCTGACCAGCAAGCTTCTGAAGACACAGCCTCCAGGTACTATTTGCCTTATATTCATTCCAAGTCAAGTGAGTGGCTTATTGAAATTCCATTTGCATTTCTGTGACAGGTCACATATAAATATATATATAAATACATTTACATCAGTTATTTTATCCTGATGTCTGACACCTAATCTGTGATCAAAGTCTGAAATTAATCATAGAGAAGACGGGGATGTTGCTCAGAAGGATGGACTGCTCCCAACCCCCCTGAACCACCCTCCCCTGCAGTCCTCAGAGTTTCCAGACAGCTTTGGGTTCCTTTTAATTCTTCCCTGCAACTAAATAACCCATTATGATTGCTAAAAATATCTATGTTTATATTAATCGAGGTCTGCCTGAGGACATTTTGCCCAACCCACAGTCTGTGTTGCCACCTTGCTTCTTGACCTACATCCCCCTGTCCTTGGGCTTGAACTTTGTACAGCCAAGAATCAAAAACACTAACCTAGGGGGGAAAAAAAGTGCTGGTTCCAAACACACTGGCCTATCTCTGGAGCAAAGAGCTGACTCAGCACTGACAACAGTTTCCCACAGCTGCTCAGTCCTTGCGCTCCCCACGCTGGCCAGTGGCTCGGATGTGGATGGGTTTGGTGTTGAAACTGGGAGCAGCTGGAGTTACCTGCCTGCCCAGCCAATGCCTCTTTGAACCATGGATGCTCCCTGGGAACAGTGTGATTGCTCATGCTCCAAAAGAAACCCTGGGAAGCCAGAGGAAATGCTTTCTCAGCAAACGGCCACCGTGACGGAGCTTGGCACTAGCAAAGATAAAAGTCATCGAGGCCTTGAGGGTGAAGTACAAAGCAGCTCTTCAGCTCTGCTTTCCCACAATTAAACTTCCACCGATGCAAAGAGGGAACGAAGAGGCTGGGTGTGAGAATGGGTGAGTAGGATGGGCCTCTGTTTAACATCACCTTCACAGAGGGAAACCCTGGGTGTCAAGCTCACTTGTGAGAAGTCCCTCTGCAGCCACCCAGAGCTCCCATCTCCTCCAGCCATGCCCCAAATTATTCCAAGCACTGCCTGGACATGCCTGAGGAAGAGCTGCTGCTCCAGGCACGGATCACACAAAAGCTGGCCAAAAGCACTGTAACAGTGTCAAAGGGAAGAACTTTTGCCACCTATCTGCTGATGATCTGAATTAGTATTTTGTAACTGACACCTCAGAGCACATGGAATCTTTGGACAAAAGCCGTATTTTGGTATCAGATTCATGGGAGGCTGTCTTAATACCCACTGCAGATGAATTTGATCTCTTGGCTCATGGGTGGTCAAATCTTTCCAAAATACCAATAAAGCAACACACAATCACTTAAGCTGGGAGACAGCTCCATGATCATCAAGCCCAACATTTAAAGGCAGTTTCCTCAACAACAGCACTGCTTTCATAAAAGGACCGACTCAGCATCCTAGGAAAAAATACCAAACTCTACTCCAAGTGCTGCCCATGAGCCAGGAGAGTGAAGTGCCATTGAAAATGCAACCACCACAGGCTACTACATATTTACTCAAGGAGCAAAAAGCAACCTCTTTTGCCTTAAGAGCTTTGTCAAACGAATTCCTGGGAATAAACACTTCTAAATACAATTTCAAAACCATTTGGCATTGACTAAGTGTTGAGCACTGGAGAACTTTCAGAAGAAAAGCCTTTTTCAGACATATGCTACAATAAAAAAAACCCTAACACTGATTCACCTCCAGGTTACTGCAGTGACTTTTTAACACAAATCTGCCAGAAGACCATGGCAAACAGCCCCACAGAATTAATTGTGTTTTCATGTTTTAGGAAAGCATCACACCTTGCCTTAAAAATACCAAGCTAGGAACTATTTGCACATACTTCCTCCTCCCAACCCAAGGCACTGGGTCTTTTTAAGCAATACACAAAACACCATTTGTTGAAATTCCTGATTTGGAGCAGTTTTGAAATGGTGCACATCCTCTCCTATAAACAGAATTGTTCCTGGGATGGGAGCTGCAATGGAAGGCATGCCAAGATACACAGCTGAGCTACAATGCTGCTTAAGTAAATCTGGGAACATGCAAAGCTTAATATAGAAATTCCCTTTATGGCAGATAACACCATGGAAGTTTAGTACTTCTAAAAATGGTAACTATTGTCCAAAGAGAGAAATCCAAATGAAAATGGACAGAGCAACCCTAGCTCTCCATCCAAAATAAATCCATTTATCAAGGGTGTTTTTCAAAGAGAATTTCTATTCTCTTACATCTAAAATCATAAAATACTCCTTCTGATCTAAGATTCTAATAGAATCTTCTACAGCCTCTCTAAGAAACACCAAGGAGATGAAGGGAAGAATAATTTTGGAGGGTTTTTTTTTAATGTCCCCGTTTTGACCAACAACAGTGAATGGAAGAATCACAGGAGTGCTCTGTAAAACCAGAATGGGAACTGCTGTTCTGGAGTAAAGGACTACTTAAAATGGAAGGCCTGGGGAAAAAAAAAGTCATTTCTGTGATCTCAGGCAGCATAAATTATAGAGAGAAGACATTTGAGTTCTATGCTAAGGATTAATTTGCCATTTAAAAATGCAGGGAACAGATGGATCTCTTGGCTAGGACTATATTTGGGAATTACTTCATTTTCCTGCCCACATGCAAATAAAAATACAACTAAAAGTAGAACTTTCTGTGAGCTTCACATGGGTAGAAAACACTGAAGTAAAGAAAATAAAACCAAAAAGAAAATGTCTGTATGAAATAGGTAAAGTGCCACAGTACCTATTGTTGATCTGCAGTAGGCTGGGGGAGAGAACATGATTTTGCTTTATTGAGCAACTATGAAGAGTCATGTCAGGCTTAGAAACTAAATTTAAAAAAAACAACCCCAAAACCAACCCAGTAAAACCCGTATGATACGACAGTGTTCACCACTTACGAGTAACTTCTGAAAAAGCACCTTGCTGTAACTTAATTCCATGGAATTTATTAGGATTTAGCAATTACATCTCCACACATGATCAGAAGTCCAGGGATTCTCTTTCCCAAAAGCCTGGGCCAGTTCCATTGCACTCACCAGGGATCACAAAGCACAGGTGAGAACTTAATTTGTGAGAAAAATTCAAAAAGGGAAATCCAGAAGAAAACGCCTTACACCTACGGAGTGCCTGTACAGCCCTAGCCTCCACCCCACAGAGCAGCAGCTGGGAAAGGAGGAGCAGAGCAAGGCAATTCCACTGGCACAGTGGAGACCATGGCATGGAAGGAAAGTCATCTGAGGAATTCCCACAGGCAAAGCCTGTGCGCTTCCCTTACAGGAGGCAGTGCTTTCAAACTCCCAAACCATCCATACTCCCAAATCCAGCCATACAGGATTAATTAAGCACCTTCCTTTTTTCCACCATTTCTCCGAGTTCAAGGGAAACAGCATATTAAAAAGCAACCCAACATCAACTCCTGAGACAACTATTAGATACCATCTCTGCTTCTCCTCTAGCACCAGAATGAACCTTTCCTCCCTCTCTCCATCTCAGAAACCAACAAACTGAAAACTTCACCCAGTAAAGCTCTGACCGGCGCAGGGCATCCTCAGCGTATTCCCAGACTCCAGAACAGGGATAAGCACAGCTCCACGCGCATTTAGAAAACTAAGAGGAATAGAAAATCTGTACTAACCCAACAGCTTCCTTTCTGTGACTATTCATCCTTCACAATCCAACTGGACACACCAGCCAGTAAACAAACATGGAAGGGAGGGACCAACTTCAAAGCAAGTGTGTAAATCTTACATAATTTGAGGGTTTGAGATCTTGCAGCAACCTCTTACCCAACGAGGTGTCAGATGATCCAAGGAGGTCAGACCTGTAGCAGCCACAGTAAGTAGGACACTGCATCTCACTCAGCCCAGCCCAGGACCATTTGCCAGGGACCTGGGGCCGGGCATTCTTGGGAATTCACTTTCAGGAGGATAATAGCACCTCTTTTTCACATGTTATCACATCAGAAAAGCTCTCTGCTCTCAAACGGATGAAAGATAATAAATACGTGAACGCCCTTAGAGCTGGGATCTGCTGAAGATGTGTCTTAATTATTCTCGATTTTTAAACTGTTTGAGGAGGTTGTCATATTTTTGCCCAGGTATAAAACAAATGATTTCCAGTCATCTGCAGAGAACATCTCACAACCATGGAAGAAATGAGGATAGAGCCCTGAAAACCACTTGCCGCTCATAGAAAGGATTCTCCAAGAGGTACTTTTCCTGCCATTCTGGATTTCCAAGTGTCTTCTAGCCAAAACCATCACTTTGAGCTAAATAAAGCAACTGAGCACCGAAGCCCAGACATTTCTCCAAGAGAAGGAATTAAAAGGCTCCACGTCTCGCTTCTCCAGACAGAAGAGTGTATTCATGGCTGGAAGGACCATGGCTGGAGGAAACAGAAGAACAAATCCCCTACCTTTGTTACAGGCCTCTTGCGAGGAGGAATCACAGAGAAGTTCTGTTTCTTAATGCCAAAGCTATTTTTGTCCTTGTATCAGGCACTTAATGAATAATTATGCAAAGACTTTATTCACATGGCATCTACACAGTGCACATCTCTCTGCTCCTTCTTTTGCAAACTCAGCTTCCCTTGAAGATTTTAAAAATTTTGGACCATATCCCAACACATACAACTTTTTTCCTTCTCTACAGAACACATTGTAGCCCTCACCTCTTTCCCAAGCCTGTGATTTTCCACTCGAGAGCCACGCTGCCTTCTCCTCTCTGAGCAGTATTACGAGCTGACCTCAAGGATCTGGAGTGGGATCCCTAATCTCCTGCTAAGAAGCTTTTGCACTTAAACCCTTGATGCCATCATTAGTGATTTTGGCACTCGTGATGTCGCGGCCGGACAGCACTCAATGCTGGGATGATAAGGACAAAGCTAAGCGCATCAGGTACACCATTAATTCAATGAGCAAAGTTTAGGGGATGATACTGTTTTTTACTTTTTCCCCAATAAGGCTTATTTACTATTAATTCCCATCCCTGTGACCTTATTTAAGTACAATATGTTTCACTGAGTTTGTAACGTTAATGTCGTATTGCATTGATATGCCTCAAGGAAACTTGGTCTCTCAGCCCTCAGGTTTTATGGGGAAGGTTCTCCTTCTGCATCCATGCCTCTGGCAGAGCCAGAAACAGCCTCTTTGAATAAAAAAAAAAAAAAAGAAACAAACAAACAAAACCCAACAAATCACTGTATTTGCAAGTCCAAAGGGATATGGAGTCTAGGCTTTAATTGCAACATGTATGGTGTATGGCTGAGCCCAGGCAGCGGCTGGATTTTTCCTTTGATCATTGTAATTATTTTTTTAAGAAGCATTCAATACAGTCGTCCTCTTCTGCTATGCATCCCTCTGTGTGAATATTCATCCAAAGGTCTGTACGACAGGGATCCTCTCCCCCACCTCTGGTGCCAGCATCTCCATCTGAGCTGTCTGACTCCACCATTGCTGCAGATAAGCACTGCCAGGCTACGATGCCTCTAATCTATTTTAGCCACGATTCGCAACTGAACTGCGTGTGTCTCCCACAGAAAGGGGACTTTGGACCGCTTGTGCAGAGGGAGGGAGGCAGCCACCACAGCCCATGGCACCACACATTTCCCTGTCTTCCTTGGGGTTGGTTTCCCCTTGCTCTCCCAGTGTGCAGCAGGAAGAAAACATGAGGCACTTTTCTTCCTGCCTCCAGGATCCCTCAGACTAAGTCTGGCTTCTGAGCAGTAACACGGGGAGCTTCAACTTCCCTGACCTCAGCTAATTCTTTCCTTCCCTCAGCCTACTCAAGATGATTAAGCAAAATACTTGGAAGGAAATCAAAGCCTTAAAAACGCAATTAGAAGTGACCATTTTGTTAATATGTGCACGCATAACCCAAAGTCAAACCCAATCCAACAGCACCTGACCTTTGGGAAAACAGCAATTTTTAGCAGCTCCCACAGACTCAAGGAACAGCCCAAAGTCTCCCCCAATGCTGGAATGAGCAGTGCTGTCCACATAGCTCAGGTTTTTCCCACTACTTCTAAAAAAGGAGGTTAGGAAGACATGAAATTGCGAATTCTCATACCAGACACCGACTCCCACAGACCTGCAGCTGTCCAGGGGTGACTTTAAAATATCATTTTTAACACACATCCACACACCCAGATCTTTCTCCCCCAGCTGAGGAAAAGGCAAGTTCACCAGAGTGTCTGGAATCAGCCGCCACAAATCCTGATATTCTCTAGTAAAGATTGTGATCTCATTGCAAGAAACCTTTAGAGCATTGAAATAATAATCTCTTTCACAACAATAAAGTCATTTGAAATGATCAAAATAGTTATCATAGTAATAAAACAAGTATTTTTCTAGGGCAATTTCCACTTCACTCATCCACAACATTATATATTTTTAAGACTCGTTTCCTGAAATTAATTTTTTAAAAGATTTTTTTTCCCTCTGCTTGTAAAGAATCAAATGCGCTTTCAGAAAGCAGCAGTTTAGCTGCTGGGCCCTGACACAGAAAGAAAAGCCTGACAGCCCAGATTTAGATAAACACCTACTTCTGCACATTTAGGAAGAGGCTTAATTGCTTTGTCATTTAGAGCCAGCAATTACCAACTATTACGGGGAGTGTGGTGGTGGTGGGGGGTATTAATTGCAGCCAAATGTCCAATCTTTTTGTGCAGCTCATGCCAAGAAAATTAAGTACTAAATAAAAAAGGAATTAAAACCCCTCTTGGTTATAACGTTTTAAAGTATTTTATTGTCTATTTAGATGTAAGGGGGAGGAGGGGGGTCTCCCAGAAGGGCCAACAAAGACAGAATTTCTATTTTATTCTGAAATTGTGTCCAATCACGGCAGAGGTGGTATCAGGATGTTGGGGCAGGCTCCAAAATCACCCTTTTGGGGAATTTTTGGGGCTGATTCCTCCAGCAAGGAAACCAGTGCTTAACTCCTAGAGCGAGCAGAGCATTTAAAGTTAAAAACAAACAAACAAACAAAAAAAAAACCCACCCGACCTAAAATTGGTTGAGACGGAGAGGATGGTTTTCCACCTCAGAGCTGGTTCTGCCACAGGCGCTGCTATTTCATTTCCCTGCGCTGTGTGAAGGGAAAACCTTCATGCAGGAGCGAGAGCTGCTCCAGTGCTAAGGTGGGGGAGGGATTCTATTTTTTTTATTTTTTTTTAAGGCATTTTTTTGCGGCAATCGCGGTGTTTTTCCGCGGGGCTCGGGCGGCCCCGCCCCGGGGGCGGCGCAGCGGCCCCGGCCGGCTCCCGCCGGCTCAGACCGGTTCTCAGCGCAAACAACCGCCCCCCGCCTGCCGGGGCAGCGCAGCGGCGGAACACCCACTTCTGCTCCACAAACAACCGCTTTTCCCCCACAAAAACACCCGCTTTTCCCTCAAAAACACCCGCTTTCCCCGGCCAGAAACAGGCGGGTGAGGCGGCGCTGCGGCCGTGCCGCCATTACAGCGGCGGGCGCGCTCCGCCGGCTGTGAGGCGAGAGAAAGCGGCGGGGTTTCGGAGCGAGATAAAAATCTTATTATGCAACGCACATTTTTAATAGATTATTGCCGAGTCCAGGGCTGAGGTAATGAGGGCTGTCAGCAGCTGGGGCGAGAGGCTGAGGGACGAGCGGGCTGCGGCCGCTCCCTCCCAAGGACGCCGAAGGCACCATTTCTTCACCATCCGTGAGGACAACTTTGATATATCACATTATTTTTTTTTCCACAGAAGGATCTATTTATATGGTTAGACATGCACAGGTACGTCTTTTTCGGCATATCTCGAGTATAAAGGCTTGCTTTCTGTATTATAATCTCTCCAAAGCCATTTGAAAACGTTCTGCCTGTGCTCAGTATCAAGAAACCCGATCCAGTCCCATGGGTAAAAAAAGCCACGTTTAAAGGATGGTCTCGGTTATATTTAGCTGAGCAGCAGCGCAGACTGACACGAGCAGAAACACAAGAACAAAGTGAAAACGCTCGACAGTTGGTAACAAAAACCTGCGAGTATCCGAGGTGGATTTTTTTTTTTTAATTTTCCTTTCCCTAATGCACATTTTGCTGCACAGAGAGAACATTAAAGCAGCACATGGGTTTATGTGAACAAAAAGTAGGGATGAGGTGCTTCACCTGACTCTGACAGGATTTACTGTTACCTTTGTGTAATGGAAAAGGCTTCCTACTCTAAGAATTTTTTAAATTTTCTTTAATAAATCTTAAACCTAATTCTTCTCCTATACAAACATGATTCTGCTCAATCCTGTCATTCTACCAGAAGAGATCAAAAAATTTCAGATCATCTCCACAGAACTAAACGTATGTGGAATTATTTAACCTCGACAAAAGCCATCTCTCAGATGCTTCACTAAAGACTGAACCTCATTTTTCCTGATTTTTCATCTGTCCTCAGCACAGGCATCTCCAAACCCACTCAAAATCCCAAATCCCAGCTAAGTCAGTGATTCATCACTTTTGGCACCAAACAACGAAGGAAGGAGGAGATGAAGACAATGGCAGAGAAAGGTTTGCATTAGGTAATGAAACTAAAAGTCAGTTTTTTCTACTTTCACTTCAGTTGTTGAAACAGGGTAGGAAAGTCCCTGACTAAATAAAAATACACAGGAGGTTTCAGGGAGCCTGTTTTTCCCATGATTAAAATTCTCTTGGCAGTATTTTCCATCAGTTTATTTCAATATTAAGACACACATATATTCCATTCCAACAGTACTTCCTTGCTCCAAAATGAATTTAATCACAGAGAAATCTAAAATTAAAACCAATCTCTAATTACCTTATGCCTTGCCCACTTGTCATGAGAACTTTAAATACAGCTGTAAGAATTACAGAAAAATTCCCTTTTCAAATAACTGGAAGTGCAACTTCTTCCTGTTTCTTGATTTTGGGAAGACTGGAAGAACTATGCTCCCATAGATCTTGGCGAATTTAAAACCAGTGCTGTATCTAAGCTGAAAATGCTCTTTTAATTTCATAATACCTATTTCACATTACAAGCTATAGAGAAATAGTAATCTAACTAATTATTCATCAGCAACTCTGGCATCCTGGAGATGAAACAACCAAATAAACACTCTTAAAAATAAATTAAAGGTGACTACATTACATGCTATAAGAAATTTCATTTAACCGGTAAATCCCCCAACATCCTCCACATCAGACAACTGAATAAACTCTTAAAAAATAAATTAAAGGCCAAGGGAAATCTCGGGTTGCTTATCTGTAGATTGAACATGTGGTGTTCACGCTTTCACAGCCTGGACATCACCTACAGGAAATCAAATACTTCTGCCTGGGTTTTTGTAAATTAATTCAAACCCCATCCCAGCAAGGATTTTAGGAGTGAAACGCTCCACTCTCAGCACCAGGTGGTTCAGCACGCTGCTGAAGCAAAGCTTTAAAAATAATCACTAACACATGGAGCAGCAAGAGATGTGTCAGGCCATTTGACATTACAAAACTGAATCAAAAAGCCTAGAAATTATTTTTAGCCCATTAGAGCACCTCGATAAGCAGCCTAGAAAAGGGCTTTTTCTACAAAAGAAAAAAAAGCATGGGGGATGTTTCCAGGTTGGGCAGGGCACAAACAAAATCTGGTTGGCTTCCTACGGGATCACCCAGGTTCCATCCAGAGCCAGTTCCTTCCATGACATGGTACAGAAAATATGTTTGCTAATGTATCATTTGTGGTGTGTGTCTGAATCACCAAAACAGAAACTGAAGCTGCTTCTGGTGGCGGCAAATCACCCTTTTCAAGGGCTTTTTTGTTCTTTCAAGGTGATTAAAAAAAATTCCATCAACTCTCTTCCACAATATGGGTGGGGAATGAGCAGTCTCACACCAAAAATACTTCAAAACACAAATTCCTCCTCAAATCCACGCAGGAACCATCCACATCTACCAGCTTCCTCACCTCAGCTCAGCAGGCAACTTCTGAGAGGCCACAAAGCACCCCAACTAAAGCCTGGCTTCAGAGACTACTGGTTATTTTTAATGTGTTATTTCTGGTTTTAGTTTCGAAATTACTGCCTTGCAAAGGCCTCCAAAGACCTCCAAATAGCAATTTAAAGCAAAGTTTAGTTGAGAGCCAACACAACAAACTCTGAACCTTTACAAGATAAAGGTTTTTTGGATTGTTTTTTATAAAGAAAGCAGATAGTGTTTCTTCAGTGTTGTCCAGGAAAATCTGCTCCGTTTAATCAGTGTTATTTATTTCACACAGTGCTTGAAAACCACAAGCAAGGAAACCCAGATTTCTCCTTCACCACCTTTCTGCTTTTTCACCGCTCCTGAAGGACAGTGCCTGGCACAAAGTTCTCATCCACCATGTGTCCCAAACACTCCTCCAGGGCAGGGAACACAACTCTGCCAGCTGAGACCAACAGGACCAGACTGGAGTGACCAAGTTCTTAAATTTCGGAAGAATTCAGTGTCATTAAAAGCTTAGTAATACCATGGCCTCACAAAATTGGCCACTTCCACTTACAAAAAAGCCATAAGAGAATCTTCAGCTTGCTAAAATCCTCAAGACCACCACAGAAATTGCAGGCAGTAATTATTCTCCAGACAAATGAAAATGGGTATCTTACATAGCAAGTGGGAGCACCAAACCAGGAAAAAGGGGGTGAGGCCGCTTTTGCTCACCAACAGGGCATTAATATTTACATGGCTAAATTCAAAGTGTGTTGAAAATTAAACACTTGTGCTTTGAAAGACTTCAAGGCCAGATGGGGTTTGTTTCCCAAAATAAAAAGAGGGTTAAATTTTTATTTTTATCTGATTACTGAGAAACACGTAAAACTCTTTTCTGATCCTTCAAAATGAAATATACAATCCACCAGATTCCATTACTTGCTCGACTGAGTTTGATTTTGTTGTACTAATAAGAAAAAAATGTCTTATTTCCTCCCAGAGTATCGTCTATTTTTCCATTATTACAGCTAGAAATTGCCAAGAAAATGAAATGCTCAAGCACAGCAGACACTGCTTTTCTTCTCATTGAATCTTAAAACTTGGTTCCAGTGGGATCATATTTAGTCCTCTCAAATTCAGAACAGGATTTCATCCCTCCTCAACTTCCCAACAATGACATTTTATAACTATTACGAGTTTCTTGGATGCCTTTCTCATTCCACAAGGAGCAGAGAAGCACCAGTAGAGATTTTTTTTCTCCCTGTTTGAGACTTTTTTTTATTAAACCTTAAATGTAACCAGCCCTCCTTTCAGTCCATTTTCTCTAAGATTTTTGAGACCTCTGGAAGTCTCACAGATTTTTCTGACCTGTAGTAAGTGTGAAAAATCTTTGACAAAGGATTATGTCTATTCAAGCATTCAGCTCTCATTGAGAGAGGTGTTGGAAATAAACAAACAAGTGCTTAAAGCAGCCTAAAAGTTGTCTTAAATCTTCGCCTGCTCTCCAGCTGAGACAGGACCTAAACTTCTAAATCCAGAGGGAGAAAACAGTAATTAAAATAAGTAAATAAACCCTTGCATGCTTCTTCAGACATGAGGGGTTGGGGCAATCAGAAGAGGAGATACTGATTTCCTCATCTTGTCTTCTGTGTACTCTCCATGGGCGTCAGCCCGTATCACCCTTCCACAAGGTTCAACATTCAAAGTAAGATTTTGTGAGAATAATTCCCTTGGTCAGAGAGTTCTGCCAGTGGTAAAATTCCATTCACAGTGATAATCACAGAATCTTAGAAGGGGTTGGGAGGGACCTTAAAGTTCACCTAATTCCCCTGCCTGCCATGGGCAGGGACACCTTCCACTGTCCCAGGCTGCTCCAAGCCCCAATATCCAACCTGGCCTTGAACACTGCCAGGGATCCAGGGGCAACCACAACTTCTGTGGGCACCCTGTGCCAGGGCCTCACCACCTTCACAGGGAGGAATTTCTTCCCAATATTCCATTCATCCCTGCCTCTGGCAATGGGAAGCCATTTCCAGGCCTTTTTGAAATCACTCTACTGATACACTTATTTACTTAGTGATTATTTTCAGTTGTAGAAAAGACCTGGTATGCAAACGGAACACTGCCAATTCTGCAAACCCTCCTGAAGAGCAGAGCTCTTCGCCAAAGAGCATAAAACATTTATGGGTGCAACCATAGCTTTGTGGTTTCCACTTCTAGGGTGAATTTACTCTTAAAAGACCAAGTGTCAGAGAGGCACTTCAACGTGAATTTAAAAACTATTAAAAGAAATAATTTTTAACACCTTCCCTGTGGTATTTTGTACAGCTATGCAAATACACAGCTACTGCAGTACCAAGGACATGGGAAAAACATCCCCAGGAATCACGAACTTGGATTATTTTTTTTTAATTCTTCCAAGTCTACAGTTTTTGCTGTAAGGCAGCAGGGGGAAACATGGGAAGGCGACAAATCAACCTTGAGAATGTCAGTGGTGTCAGGGAACAAGAAGAAACAGAACAATACCACTCATCATTTCTCAAAGTATGTTGAAGTGTGGTCTGTAAAAAGTAGCTGACCTTAAAATCTGCCTTTTCTCTCACTGAAGCAAATAAAAGCGACCCCATTCTTCACGCACACAGGCAGCAAGGACTTGTGTCTGTACATCTCTGCTCTGCCCATCCATCTTATGGACGCTGCATGGATCCACCACGGAAAATAACGAACAACAGCACCAGCATTCCCCTTGGAACCCCTGGTGCCAACTGAGCCTTTTTACATTTCACCCCAGTTCACTTCTACATCAGCGACCAAAGCTCTGCCATGGAGCAACTCCTCAGGAAATAACAGCACAGCCCACGGCACAGGGACCTACCTGTCACTGCTGGTACTGCTGCTGCTGCTGAGGGAGTCACTGCTGGAGGATCTGCTCCGGGAGCCGCTGCCGCTGGGGGAGCGGGCGGGCCGGGCAGCCTGGCTGGCCAGGCGCTGTGGGGACTGTGTCCTGGACTGCGACGAGTGCGGCGAGCGGCTCCGGCTGTGCTGGTAGTTCCGCTCCGGCCTTCTGCCTCGTACCTCCCGTGTAATGTCATCCCTGTAGATATCCCTGTGTACCACACTGGGCAATGTAAACTGCTCCCGGGCCCTAGGTTCGTATCGGGGGTCGTGAGCATCAAAACGGTTTGGACTTCGGCTCCGGGAAGTGTAATAGAGCCCGTGTTGTAAGGTCCGCTCCCGAGGGTCTCTATAGTAATCCTGATCGTAATGTCTCGTCCGATCAAATCCGCCCGTCCCCCGCTCATGGTGTCCATAGGCACTATGTTCATAAGCACGCTCCCTGTTATCTGAAGCCCTGCATTTGGGAAGGGGGAAAAATATTGCATCAGAAAGGGGCAGGCATGACTAAAAGCAAATCATGCAAATATTCACAGCAACACTCAACTTATTGCTGCGACTGCTTCTCCACTAACCAGCAATAACCTATCAAGCAAAACAATGACAAACTTCAAAACATTTTACTTGACTCCAAAGTTATATTTGTATATGATCAAGCTGAGCAATCATTTTGGTTTAATCACAATATGGGGCTTTCATGACCAGCAACTTGCCTGCACAGGGAAAAAAATTCTGCTTTCCCATGCAGATCCTCATTTCAGTTGTTCTTTTTCTTTTAAATTCCATGAACAAGAAAAACTTCATGTTTGTGGACATCATCATTAACAGCTTCTTTTTGCTCCTTTTTTGCTTAGGAGCTTCAAATTTTTAATTTTTTTTTTCAGATTTTGTTAGTTGCTGGAGCTCTTATAATTATCCTTCTGCAAAAATGGCATCACAAATTGGGCTGTAGCCATGAAAGCCTCCATGCAAAGAATGACCCAGAGGTAAGAAGCTGCTTTCAAAAGGGGTGGCATAACCCATAGAGAATTCCCAGAAAATTAGGGGGTTTCTTGTTGCTGTTCTAAAATATTTCACCCTCTTAGAGGGAATTTTTGCTTTGACCAGACTGCTACACTCATTTCTTGTAAAAGCTGTGGGCACTAAAGAAACATCTCCATTATTAATGCTGGAACTGCAAGGATGCAGGTCCCCAGAACATACCAACACCCTACGTAACAAGGACTAGGAATCCAATTTTTAGGCAGTGTTTTTGTTGCAACTGCTGCTGTTACTGCAATCACAGAATTTCTATCTGCACAAGTTGCTGCTTTCCAGCAGCTACAGTCTAGTTCATTTCAAATATTTTAAATTGAGAAAGGCTCGGTGTTCTGAGTTAGTGTGATCTCTCAAATAAAGAGAGAGTAAAACTGACAGATAAAGGAACACTACAAATAGTTGAGTATTCCAATTTAAACAAGTACCAGGATGGTACGTCTTAGTTACATCCACAAAATGGAAGATCCAGAATGGTTACGCTGAACATTTAAAAAATACTTCAAAAATTCTAAATATGTCAGGGTAGCCAAAATTAATTTAAAAATTAATTATCCATCTTATGAAGGACATTTCAACATTTTTTTTTTCCAGCCTTCTCTCTCAGATTCTTCCTTCAGAATCTGTTATGAGTCACTTCAATCCCCTGAATCCCGATAACCCAATTCTGCCTTGTGCCTCCTCCTCCTCCCGTGCATCACAGTTCATGTTCAAATGGCAGAAATATTTCAGGGATCTTTTGTAAACTGAAAAGGGGATTTGAATCTTTTTTCGATTAGCATCTCAGGAAGTTCCTTCCATTCCTTCTCCAATGAATCACTAGATCCTTAATCCTCTCAATATATTCACTCATTGTTGTTAAATTGTAACTCATATCAACTTTTCTATAGGGCTCCCTCACATCTTGCCTGCATTTTTTTCTCTCAAATTATATATAAAAAACTATTTAACCAGTGCAAGAGAACATCATTAACTTCTACATCTGCTTGAAATTCATTGTTGCGTTTCTATTTCCATTACCTCTTACTTGCAACAATGGAATTTTGAAAGCTATTTCAGAATCTGGCACAGAAATGTGTCTCTGTTTTGGTTCTTTATTCCCCCTTTTGAAGGGCCAAGATCAACAATTTTACAAACTATTGCATTTAGCATCCTACAAAGTGTTAATCAGTGAGAGCTGATTTAATGAGGTCAGAGAAAAAGCAATATTTTCTAGCGGTTACTGCCACAGAGCTGACAGAAAGAACAAATCCTTATCCATGAGAAGGACACAGAAGACAGACAGAGGAAGCAGAGCTGAACAGCTACTGGCTATAGTGCTTCTTCATTTATCTATTAGTACTAAGTGCTACTGGAGTTAGTGGAAAGAGGGTTTGACTTGGGTTAGGAGAGGGGCTAATATACACAGGGCAGGACATACCAACCTTTTCCAAGTGTGGAAACACGACCTATATTCCCAATTAAATCTAGGGAGAGAATTGTGAACATAACTTCCCCAATTTTGGCCCCTCTTACAGGGGTAATCCACCTTCTTAATGGGCAAGGGTGTCAAATGATATTTTAGATGAACCAACAAGAAAAAAAAATCTTAGTGACAAGACAAAAAAAAAATCCACTGGACGGAAGTAGTCCCAGACTGAAACCGTAACTCTGAAACCCCCAGACTTCTTTCTTGAGACAGAAGGCTCTTAAATAGATCCATAATTTTAATTTCCAGCCCTAAGTGTGAATCAAGCAGCTGGTAGAAGATCCCCGAGGCCCGAGGGCCCTCATGCTGCTGCCAGCAGGCATCCTCTGGCCGCCTTGGTAACCATCCAGTCACTTCTCACTGGTGTATCCACAAACGGGTATTAGCACCATGTCCTTAAAGCTAAAGTATGTTTAATGTGGAGCAGCAGAGAGCTTTTTAAGAGACTAGATAGTAATCCACTCCCCATGGCTACTGGCGTCTTGACTGTATACCATCCAATAAATTCAAGGTAGTAGTTCTTATCCCAGCTTAAAAAAAAAAACAAACTATAATTTCCAAAAATTAGTAATGTCCATCATATCTTTTTGCCAATACCATCAGAAAGAATAATCCCAATAACTTGGAAATAATGTAGATCCAAAATGGAACCATCACAAGCTGCCTTCGGTCTTCTCCATCCAAGCGTTATTTCCATGGCTAAATGTTGTTGGTAGAATCCAAGGGGTGCATCATTAAAGTCTACTATGAATTTTGTGGTGACAATCCAATTAACATACCCGCTGCGTATAGTGAGAACTGAGAGCTAGGCATCAAGCTTTCACCAAATTCTAGGTTCTAGTATTCCGACGATACTCCACAGAGAACTTCACCACATGTTGTAGAGTAAGATAGCTCCATCAGGCAGCAGGGATACATCCAGCAAGGCCTTAATATTATCCAAGAAATGAGATTGCTACTTCTAGAAAAGAGTAACTCCAATATCGGTGCTGGCCAAAGGAAATCTTCCATCTTAAAACCACCTTATTTCAAGTGTAGGTAGATATCCAACCAGCTGCAGGACACATCCTCTATGGATCCACAAGGTACCAGCCACTGAGATAGAAATCACTTCCGTTTCCAACCCAAAATAGGAAACATAGATAATTCCCAAAATTTTAAATCCATCTGGGGGCCCTAGATACGAGTTTGTGTTTCTCACCATATCAAATACAAAATACCTGCCTAGAGAAACCTTGGAACTTACCCATCAAGTCTCCGCTCATAACGTCCTTCCCGTGCATGAAGTGATGGTGGGGGGCCATAAGTGGGCCCCCCACCACCTCCTCTGAACCCAGAAACCTCTCTACTACGAGATGCTATGGAAACTGTATCATCCAATCCCCGCGCAGCACTGGGAATGGTTCCTGGCTCATTATAATCCGTCCGTAGGTCTCTATCTCCCATTTTGTTGACGGAGTTGTGTGCCTTCTGGGCACTTTTGATGTCCACAAAATCCACAAATGCCGCCACTCCACCTTCCGACCCCCTCTTAGGGAGGATTTTGACACTTTCGACACGTCCATATCTGGAAGAGAAGCAAAGCAGAGCACACACATTAGTGCTGATGGGAAAAGACCACATTTAGTAACATTGACTGCTGCAAAATCAACATCCAGCACTTCACCCTTCCCCTGTGCCAGGAAAATTAATCATTGGGAGATACCAAGAGGGGAAAAAGCCATTTAAACTTTCCATAGTTACATTTAAACTCCTCTCTCACAGTGTGGGGACCCTACCATGGGATCACCCTTTTTATGGCAACAGAGCAGCAGCAGCTGAAGAAACAGAGAGGTGTTCACAAACAGAGCACCCTGCTCATCATTAGTCTGACACAATTAAAGAAGCACAATTAAAACAAAACCATGTCACAAGGAAAGTTACAGACAGCCAACAATTTTCTTAGGAGACAAATGACCTTGACACTTCAATTCCACTACTTTGATCTGTATTTAACCCAGAGTCTCCACTGTGATCCTCATTCCTGATCTCAAACGCTCCTACTTCCACACCTCGCAGGACATGTGGGTGCCACAGACCCCCCCAGACCCAGGTGCTGCTGGGGCTCAGCCTCCTACCCGCACTCCAGACCCAGCTGCCCAGCAGGAGCTGAGAAATGCCAGAGGGAATGTGACACCACCCTACATAATGTATGTTAAGTAACTCCAATACTGGCACTTACGGATGAGTAAATGTCTATGCAAAATAAAAATAAACCCAAACATGTTTGTGTACACAAGGAAACAAGATGTAAAAATGTATTTAAATAACTTGCATCCACTGACAGCAGAAAGGACAAGCTGGGCGGGATGAGCACAGTAATGTTTTAACAGCCAACAACTGCAGGGTTTGGGTGCTCAGTTCTCTCAGCCAAAAGATTCTGAGCAAACCAGGGAAAAGTTTTGAACTGCAGTTGGTAATCCAGAACAAGAAAAGGCAGAAAGTGTATTTTTTAATGGGCCAACATAGAGGAAAGGGACACACAAATAAAAATCCTAATCAGGAAGTATTTGTAAACTCCATGAAGAATTATTTCTATGCACAAAGGCAGCACAAGGCCGGGCAGATGTAAACAGACCTTACACATGCAAAACTGTTGTCAGCCACACACGCAGGGAGAAGGGAATACAACCACCAGGCCAAGGCACACATACTGTCAGATCCCGGAGCTGCCTCGGTTTCGTGCCTGGCTGTTCCTACACCTTACAATTTCATCATTGTTGTTGGATGACTAATCCTTAAATACGATCTGAAAACCTGCCTCGCTGACTGCTGCCTTCTCATTCCAGCCTGACCTACTACACTTATATATAAGCTGGTTTGGATTTAGAGCCCTTTTTTCCCTGGTTTATACTCCAATGAACACGGTTGTGTGCACAAACAAGAGCATCTTCCAAGAAAAAAATGCCTTGTTGGGCATAAAATGACAGGGTCATACACGAGACACGTTCCTGCCTCACAGCTGTCCAGGGCTGAGCTTGTCACCCTTTGTGCCCCTGGGTACAGCACAGCGATGTTAATTCTTGGGAGTTTCCTAATCTGTAATGCTCTGGTTATTTCTTAATTGCTTCTTTGTATTTTATTTAATTAAAAGCTTCAAATAATAGCAAATTGTACTGCAGGAAAACTGCTTCTCAAAGCATGCTCTCTTTGGAAGCTGGGTTATCTTGCCTTGAAAGTAAGATTTAGAAAGCCCAGAAAAGCAGAGGAGATGGTTAGTAATATCTGTGTGAGGAAAAAAAATGGCCTAATTGGATGTGGCAGATGTAGAGAGAGCAGGAGAGGGAACAGGAGAGGAAGGAAAACAGGAAAGAGCCTATTTGAGAAAATGTGCCATGACTGAACATGACAAAAAATATGGAAAGCAATTAGGAATCCTAGTTAGGATCTCCCTCTAAAATGATTCAGTGCCAGTTCTCAGCAAACAAAGATGGATTCCAACTCCCATATCTAAACTATATAGTTCCCAAACTGACTGGTTAGATCACACACTTTCCTTTTGCTCACTGTATTTACACATTCAGTTGATGGCAACAGGAGCTCGTACTTGCCTTCAGTCTTCAGGGGAGAATAGGATTAAGACACTACTGGTAATGGTAACAGTATCTCTAAAATCCTAGCTGTTCTCTGAATGACTGCCTGCTCCCCACCTTGACAATTACTGCCTAATTCTGAAATCCTAACACGTACATGTTATTATACATACACAGTCAGAACTCAGTCATTCTTTTGCTGCAGAAGACAAAGAATGTGTTTAAAATGTACAAATATCTGAGCTCATGGTGCCCAGAAAGCAGACCAGATACAAAACACCAGTGTAATAAGATCCCCATCTACCACAAAAACCACCTAGCAAAGGTGTGACTCTTCCCAATATGAATTTTTGTACTGGAAGAAGTGTACTTTGGTTATTATTTTTTTTCCTAAATAAGAAATGGATGGGAGACTGTACTGCACTACAGCCATGGTGCTAAATCACTCCACTCCGAGACGGCGCCTGTTAATCCAGATACATAAATATACGCTGTGCTTTGGTGTCCTGCCCCTACCCTTGACAGGCCCTGAGGATAATCTGTGGCAATCGTCTTTGCTGAAAGCGAGGGAGGCAGGCGGGAGCAGGAGAAAGGGAGCAGAAGGGGGGATGAAAGAAAACTGAGGAGGAGAGAGCCCTGAGTATTCCAGGGCAGCTGCTGGAAGAGGAAGGTTTGCCTGCAACTGCAGACATCCTCTGGTCCCCACCGCGAGGATCAATGTGCCGAGTGATCCAGCCCGGCCGCACCCATTGGCGTCTCTCCGAGCTGCTCCTGTCTTGGCAGATGCTGTCGGGAGGAGACCAGGGGGAGAGGAGGAAGATCTGCAGTGCTGCATCACCACACGGCTTCACTGCAGCACAGTAACGTTACAAAGAGAAAACCAACGACACTTTCTGAAAGGCCGGGGTGGAGAGGCGGCGACAGCACCGTGCTTCCTTACACCAAAGCAAGGCAAGATGGAGGTGAACATGCTCCGAGGAGCAACCTTTGTCCTGGCAGAGGGCTGGGAAGAGGGGACAAAAGGCCAGGGGAGGCATGGCCGTGACCTTTGGTAGCGTTGGCGGAACAGTTCCTCTCAAGCTTCGTCTCGTATCGCTACACCTGTGCGTCAGCCCTTCCCAAGGCTGCGTTTTGCAATCGCTGCCAGACCAACAGAAACAAAGAGGTGCCTTTGCTCAGCTCCCACTCCGCAGATTAGAACGAAAACAAGGCCGTTTAGTGCCTCTTCCCATCCACAACTCCTGCCGATTAATCATTAGCTCCACACAGTAACAAAGGCAGCCGACACCGTGTTTTCGGCAGGGTTTACAGTTCAACCTGAAGCAGAGGCGATGAGGACATGTGGGAGCTGTTATGTCACCAAGCCCCTCCAGCAGCACAGCACAACCAAAGCACCCGGCTGTAAACACAAATCGAGCAGCCCTTGCAGAAAAAACTTGCCCAATAATCACTGCTCAAACAAAGCCACGTTAATCCAGCTTTTCAGACAAAGAAAAGGAATTCATAATTTAAGCATTATCGGTTTATTCACTGTAGATCAAAGCAGTATTCAAGCAGCTGAAATGTCTCTGGGCTCTTGGCACGGCTGCTCAGCATGTTTCCCTTGCTCTCCAGCCCTTCCTCCTCCCCAGCTCTTTCTCCCAAACCAGCACAGCCGGGCTGGGAGACGCAGCTTTTGCCAATGCAGGGCCGAGATGGTTCCTGCTCCCCAGGAGTGACACATCACTCAGGCATAGCCAAAGTCATCCTGCATCCTGCAGCCTTCCCTACCCCGGGGATCAGCATCCTCGGCTCTCCAGCTCTGCTAAGCCATTTCAGCTCAGCTGTTCACTCTGAACACTCTTCCTGCGCGGTCCCTGTTATTCCAAGTAAAAGCATTCTAAACAAAGCATGGGTTACAAAAACATCGGCCAGTAATTGTGTAGTAAGCAAACCTTACTTTTTAGCTGCAATATTCTATAAACGGATTAGGATCTTTATAGGACAATCTATCCATGATAAGAAAAGGTGTGCTGAAGTGAGGGAGACTTGTTTTTAATATAAACCAAATCCCACTTTAAATGACGGTAACTTCCTATTTCTCTTGCTGCACTCGCCACTAGCTTGTGAAGACCTTTCTTACCCAACCATCTTCATCACTGCAGAGTTCTGCAGGTCAGCTACATCCTGGCCAAAGAAACTTCCCTGCATTTTTATTTAGAAGCTGGCACCATGCTCCATTCTACATACTACTGAATGTAACAGACACTGGAGGACCCAGAATAACACAGGAGCTTTTCCAGTGTGTTTCTGCACCACCCATGATGATGTATGATTTGACAAGCTGCTCCAGTACAGCAGGACATCCGAGTATTTTGTATTCACTCAAGTTCCCTTTGACTGCAGTCAGGTATCTTTAGCCATCTGAAAAGCTTGGCTGATTTTGCCGTGCCACACTCAAACTCCTTCCTCCTCCGTGATTATATAACCGCAGCAAGCCCCAGCCTGCATTATTCAGTAAAACGCTCGCACAGCTTGAAGCTTTCCTTGGCCAATCACATTCCTCTGGCTTTGTTGTTATTTCATAACAAAATAATATGTCCTGAAAAAATACTTCACCAGATGTTTGTGCCTCTTCTCCTTATTCCAGACACCAAACAGGTCCAAATACCCCACGCTAGGGGTACTCCAGCCCTGCATTCCCCTTGCACAAAGTAGGTCGGCTCTAGGTACAGGGAAATCCAGGATATGCCAATACTAAACCTCCATAAAGCAGGATACCGTCACCCTCCTCAGGGGTTTTTAGCCAGGCTAATGGATGTCTGCTGAGTCCACGAACATCAGTTCTAAGCTATTTTGCTATCATGGACACTCATTTAACAGCATGTGTAGCCACTTCCCAGCCATAGAATACACAAAATAACACACCAAATAGCAGCACCGACCACACTGGGATCTTACCAGCAGCAGGACACCGAGCCACAGGAACAGCTATCCTGCAGAAATCCTGTTTGGAGTTAAGCACCAGCCTCCAGTACCACTAGCTCCCAGCAGGAACCGCACAGTGAGCGTCTCCCGCCCGCACCGCTCACAAAAGGTGTTTAATATTCACTACTGGGAGAGTTCCTGAGCCAGTAACACAAAGGGAACTTGTGTCTCTACACAGGCGTTTGCAAAGATTACGGCACTACAACTGATCACAAGGGCAGTGATACAATAAATGAAATATGCAGCAGTTCAAACATGCTTATCCTAAGGAAATGACATCCCAGCATGTTCCAAGCTTCATGTTCATTATAGCCACATGCTTTACTGCCATAAAATGTACATACACACTTATAAGTTTGTTTTGTTTTTTTTTTTAGAAAGGGAATTTCATATTTGGAGCGATATAAGATGGTATTTCACCACCTTCAGATCTGAACAGCATAAGCCTTTGGAATTAAACTGTGCCTCACGTAATGTAGAGCATTACTCAAAATTTGACAGCATCATTACATCGATACAGCCTGGCATGGAAGGAGACTTGAGCACTGAGAGACACAGAAAAATCAAGGCATCTAAACAAAAACCACTCAAAATTGCACTGCTTCATAATACAGTAACTAATGTGCAGTAATCAGGGACAGACCATTGAGAAGAGCATGTACAGGGCTGGTATGAAAATCATTTAAATTCACTGAAATGGATCTTGATAGAAACAAGCGGAATTCCACCATCCTGGAAAAACTACATTTAAAATTAAGTCTAACAAATGTGGGGAACTGTCACCTGTTCAGCCTCAATCATTTCACTTTTAGGACTGCCTGGGCCTGCAGCTGCACTCAGGGCAGACCAGGAGCAGTATTTACTATGGACAACTCAATACCAAATCCTGGTTGGCTGGCTCCCTCACCAACTGGGTCCTTCACACACTCATGAACCTCCCAGACTGCTTCCTCTCTGCTATATTTCCAGCAGATGTGGTAGGTTTAAGTCCCCCGCAAGAACAAGAGTGCTCATTAGACTTCTTCCAGCTGCTTAAAGAATATTTCATTCATCTCTTCAGATGAAATTAGTCTCTGGTTGCATGGTCTAGAACAGATTCCCATTGGAATATTTACCTTGCTAGCTGTCCCACCATTCTTTCCCATAAACACTAAACCCTCTCACCACCATCATTAACCTCTAGACAAACCAAACACTTCAGAACATACAAGGTTACCCCACCACCTCTCCTTCCTTGCCAATTCCTTATGAAGAAGTCAGAGGCATTCACTGCAGAACTCCAGTTGTGTCAGCCATCCCCACCATGCTTCCACAATAGCAACTCATACCATCATGTCCTGCTGTGCAATGGTTTCCAGCTCCTGTTTCTCACCCATGCTCAGGACACTGGTGCAGAAAAATTGCTGTGTCTATATAGATAAGACACAGCAAGTGGCTGGGACTGCACTCCAGACAATCACAATTAGAAAAGATCATCCATGAGTGATAAATCCAGGAGATGTGCCCCTCTGAAATCCTTCACCTTCCCACTGCCAAGCAAAATAAAAGCTCCTCATATCACAAGGAGCTTTGGTTTTCAAGCCACACCAAGAACAGCCCTTGTGACAACGATTCACAAACATGCCCTAATTACCAAGCTACCATCATTTTCTAGATTACAATCTGAGATGCTTTAAAACTTGTTTAGAGTGATCTTTATTGGCTCTGTGACCTTTGGGGGGAGAAAAACAACGTTCTTCGGGGCATTCTCCACAGCTCTTCTTCTAGTAATAAAGATCTTCAGGGAAACGTCAAAATCCAGGAGCAGAAACTAATCAACCAGGTTACAGAGCTCAGCCAAACAATCCTGAGGTGAATCCTGAGCACAGTGCTCATACTTTTACCCTCCTGCCCCAACACCCTAACTACTCGAACTAGGACCCCTCTGGACTTTGCAGCTCCCTCTGGCCCCCAGCAGCACTCAACGGGAAATCTCCCAACTCCCAACGACAAACGGGGGTTTTGTTAATGACATACAGCACGTGTTCCTGCCACACACAGAAAACAGCCAGGGCTTTGTCTGCACTCGTAATCCCTCCCTAAGAGATGACAAAGTAGAAAATTAAAAAGCTAGCATAGGCACATTCACCGATACTCCTGATACCTCTGGTATTTAGGAGCAACATGCTCAACAGATCAGATAGTCCAGAGATAACTCCATGCTGGAACAAGTGCTCGTCTCTTGCTTTACAGCTCAGCCAAATGCTCCATTTTAAGACCCCAAGTAAGAGTGATTCCTAATGAAGACATTTTATTTATGTCTTCATTGCAAAGTGACCTTTTGGATACAGCTGAAGTATTAATACACAAATAGAATTATCCTGTACCATAGAGGGAAGAAACAGAATATTTAAACCTGTGTTTTCATAGTTGCTGCTTTCAGCAGCAATGATTTCATCCAAGAGTCAACACACCAAGAAATTTTCTGCAACCCTCATGACAACCAGTTCTGCCATAGATCAGCTGTTGCAGTCAACACACATCAGGTCACATGTGAATACAGGTGCATCCATTCCTTAAAATACTGATCAGTTCCACTGCAAGAGCCACAGGACACAGAACAGCCCCCAAGAGGAGTCCTAGCGACCTTTCAAACCAGGGCAAAGAGGAGGGCGGGGGAGCTGAACCCAGGCTATGGACATGGGGATTACACGAAGCTGGATGAATAAAAACGCCTCTTGGCATTCCATGTATTAATATCCTCCTCACCCCAGTCAGCAGTTCCACTGCCGGCAGCGCCAGGAGAACCTGGCATTGCATCAGCCCAGCCAGAGCTCAACCGCGCTGCAGCGAAGGGCTCAAGACAACATCAGCCATTTACAGCTGCCAGGGTAATGAGGCACAGCCACCTCAGCCAGCCAGAGAAAGTCTCTTACTAAGGCACTTTTCCTAGCTGGATTGTTCTTTGGAACAATCAAGGAAAAGCATGGAAACACCCATAGTTTATTGGTATATACATTACTTTAAAAAAGGAGAAAAAAAAAAAAAAAAACAGCTTTGTGAGCAGAACTAATGAAAACTCATTTCTTACGGATGCACGTCTTGAGGTCGAATTCTCTGGCGTCCAATAACTGCCAGCTCCCACTGCAGCTTTTCCCACGGTCAGGAACACCTCTCCTCCCATGTGGATTCTTTAATGTCTAATAAGGGCTGTGCTCTCACTGCAGCTTTTCTCTCCATGGGGTCGCTAATCAGGTTTCTCTCCTCTATTAAAACCGCTTGTTTTCACAAAACTCAAAGCAACGTCGTGTCTCTGAGACTGAATATCCCCTTCGCCCTCAGGTTTAGCTGAAACTGGCAAATGGGTTCAAAACTGATTAGAGAAGATATATATACACATGGCAGCTCAATCTTGCTCTCCAAGCAGATCAGTAAATATCACTATTTGTAGAAGCACAGAGAGGTTACAGAAATATGCAGGAACTCCGCATGTTCAGCTGTGTTGTCTCCAACACAACGAGCTGTGATTCTTTATCCCCAACCTACAGAGATGCACACCTTCACGTTCCTGCACACTAGACACAGAGATGCTAAATTCCATCTCCAGGGCATTTTTTTCTTCCAGCTTAAAGCATAATCTGTAGATTTGCTTCAAAAACACCAGTGGTGATAGGCTACATTCAACGCTTTCTGCAGGGGAATTGCTCAAGCCTGTTCTTTTGCGTGACTGATTTTGGGATATTTGGATTTGATGCTACAAATGCACTGCATTGCAATGGGAATCTCTTGATTAATCAGGTTTTTTTCACTCTTACATGAAAGGGTAATTCCCCATCTCACTTTTGCTTCTCCAAGCTCTGCTTTGCATGTATTCAGCAGCAGATGGAGGAAAATGCAGCGTCACAACATTATGGTTTCCCTGCCATGCTGCAGAGCACTTGAGATGTGGATCATCTTGAAGCTTTGGAAGTCTTGGTCCCACTGGTACAGACTTCTCCAGCAACAGACATTTACAACTCTTCTCTAAGGTTTTGTCTGCTTTCCAGAAAACAGTACTTCAGAAGAAAAAAAAATGTTTATCTGTCTGCAGTCTCTAAGACTACCTCAAGTGATGGAACTGCTCTTCCCCCTGAAACTTCAACAGGGTTTGAATAAGTGACCAGCTTCAGTTTAGCCCACAGGTCTGATAACTTCAAATTAATTTCTGACAGAAATCGGCTACGGATCCAAGGACTCTCAGTCAAATCCCCAACCACAAAAGCTCACCAATGCTAAGAGATTATGATCTTGACACCAGGGAGGAAATCCAGCCAGTTCCCAGCCAGTCCAGCCACTCCCGCTCTGCCATACCAGCCAGTCACCAAACATAGATGTGCAAATGTTATTTCGTTGCTTTGTGACTCACCACTTCCATCGCCCTGGAGAAAGTGCTTGTCCCTGTGACTAAACCAACTGGCAGCACAGTCCTTGGCGTGAGCCAGGTGTCAGCCCAAGGAAAATAATATTCCCCACTGACAAGTGCCCGGCAAGAGCCTGGCACACAGTCGGGTGTGTTTTGTCTGCAGTGACTACCTGTGCTTCAGGCACTTTCTTCACAGGCGAGAGCCTGGGACTTTCCAGAGCCGAGCTCCTGAACCAGCCAGACTTTAATGGCTTTCCTTTCAGCGCAACTCAAAGTCGAAGTTTTGCAAAGCTGAGCTGGAAACCTGAGTTTCATCACAACAACAGGCGAGGTTTCACACCTTGGCTTTATGAGCTGACTTAAAGGAGGCCTTACCACACCAAAGACTTGAGCAGAGCTGTGTCTGGAGGTGAACATATACTACCAGACCAAGAGGGCTCCTCCTGGGGTTCAAGGATACACCACACAACCAGATACACCACCACAACTGCTGGGAAAGCTGCTCCCTCATTTTATGCCATTTCAGTGACCATGTTCACCTTTCAAGTTGAAAAATCAGACTGACACAAGCTAGACAAGAGCATTCACTGCAGCCAACAGAGGGGCTGTAAACTCTGAAAGGATGTAGAGGAAGAGATGCTTCCTGAGCTCAACTGCTGCCAAAAAATGGCGTATCTCGCCCACAACCAGCCTTATCATCTACAATATCAATCTTGAAGCCACTTTTATTTTTTAAATGTGGTGAAGCTTCTCTGCTACTACTTCTTCCAGTAAGTTGTTTCATAATTAAGAAAAAGACCAAAGGTTTACTGATACTTTGATTACAAGGCGGTGACTGTGCTGGCCATTGGCTGTCTGGATGCATATCCAGCTGCCTTCCTAAGAGCAGCATCTCACAGATCCTGTGAAATTAAATCAGATGTTGATTATATATACAAGGGAGATACTCATCCACCCTGAGCTTTTATTCCCCTCACAGCTAGGATGCTAATGAGGCCGGAAGACTTCTTTCCCCTCCGAAGATGACTTCTTTAAACATACAACTTGGCAATTTATATTTCTTATTTTGCCCTATTAACTATTACAGGTCACCCGCAGCTGCTGCAGAGAGCTTAGAGGGACATTTAAAGGAGCCTCTGTGATCTCTTTGGCAGCCATCACTGTTAATGAGGACGGGAGGTATTCACCAAGCAGCAAGAGCAGATGGACCACAGCGTGGAGCTTTGTGCCGTGCGGAAGCAGTGACCACCTCATCGAAGACACAGGCAAAGCTGTGACAGGGACACAAAGTTCCTCTCAATGAATCCCACGGATAGCAAACACAACCAGGTCAGTTTTTTTACTGGAGAAAAACTCTAGGTGATTCACTACTTGCTTAAATAAAATCATTCACAATCTGGCTGTTTTCTTTGTTGAGCTAAAAGATGGTTTCAAATCCAGTTCTGACTGGGTACCTGATCACCTTCGTGACAGGAACAGCTTTCACTTCCTACCACACTGGGAATAATAAAAGACATGGAAGCTCCTCCATTTGAACAGAGGGGCATCCAAGAGGAACACACAGAGATCAGAACTATCTCACCAGCAGTACCCAACAGACAGCCCTGCAGATCATCCATTCACCCTCCTTCCAGGACATGTGGACATCTCTGGCTTTTCACTGGAGAGATGAGAGCATGCTCAGGGCTTTCTGATCAGATGGAGAAGCTCACTCTCCAGGATCTAAGTGTGCTTACAAAAAAAATTGCTTTCAGTTTAAAGTTGTTGAGCCTGATGAAAAAAGGGGAAGAGAAAGGAAGCAAGAAAAGCTGCCTTTTGTTCTTAAAAATGTCTGAGCTGCCAACCAGAACACAGCTGTTGTGAAAGACTGCTGCTCTCCTCCCACTACCAGTTTGTCTGAGTGGAAAACTGATGTTCCTTTTGCATCTGAACTCTGCTTCTTCTCACCCGAGTCACCATGAACGTCTGGACCTTGCACAAGGCACAGACATAAACTCTAGTCCAGAGCCAGCCACATGCAACAGCTACAGAAGGCATCTCCAAAAAGTCCATCCCAGGAAGGATGTTGTTTCCACCAAATTCAGAGGTGCTGCCTTCAATCTTTCCAGGCTGCAGACAAACCAGGCTGCAGCAGGCCCTGCGATATATCTGTTGTATTTATTAAAAGCCTTGAACAATGTTTGTTCTTTTACTGAAGGATGTTATCTTCACACTGCAGGATTTTACAGATTGCAGGAGACGATTACAGAGCGTCAGCAGGTTAAACAATAACTATGGAAATGCACAAACCAAAGCAGTTGCTGTGTTTTATTCATGATCCAGGAGCCTTCACCACCTCAACCTGAGCGGGAGTCCTGATGGCTCGTTTGACCTCAGGGTGCAAAAGACAAACAGCAGGAGCAACAACAACACAGTCCCACCTTTTGCACCAAGAGATCTTTTGCAAATTTCTGAAGACAGACCCCTTAAATGAGTGTGGGGAAACCTCTCTGTCTGTCAGAAATCCTGTCCATGACACCAACTTAATGTCACGATCCACTCAACCTGAGCGGGAGTCGGTGGTTCATTTGACCTGAGGGTGCAAAAGACAAACAGCAAGGGACTCAAGTTTTATTCAGCAGCAGGCAGCAACAATTCACTTTATTGAGTACCAACAACTCCGTTTTGCGATAGAGGGGAGAGAGAGATAAGGGAAACGAAGTAAAAGGAGAGAAAGAAAGAGGGACAGGGAATAGCTACCAACAGATGGGACAACGTCCTTGTGGTCTTCTGCCAACAGACATGTCTTCTGTCTGTGGGGAGAAAGAGATCTCTAAAGTCTCTTCAGAAAGTCCTCTTTTTATAGTCCTTTTCCAAAGCAAGTGGCCCCTGGCCGAAAGGTGGGAGATTTATGGACTATTGTGTGCAGAGATCGTTGCTCCAAGAAACAGGTGCAGGACAGAACACTACAGCCAGTACCCTGCTCGAGAGCAGCGTACCATGGCAAGCAGCAAGCACTGGCAAGCACACCTGTACACAGTCCACTGGCAAGCATCCACCTCGGCCAGGCCAGAAACTCCTGTCCAGAGTGAGTGGTGGGGTCCCAGGGTCTCAGTCTCTGATGATGGTCGTGAGGCAGATCAGGGAAACTTCGGACCAATCCTTACAGCTCTGAACGCACTGCTGCAGAACAGTGATAGAGATGGCTTTCAGGAGAGCTGAGCTGCCATTACTCCCCAGGCAGAAAGGTGGAACTTCCAAATAAGTGTGTGTGTACAATCACTAGGTGGGAAACACTGCCAACTTGTACCCGGGTGATGAAAAAAGCAACTTCTGTCTGATTTGCATTAACTGTCCAAGGAGTCTTCAGAACACCACAAAAACTCGAGCAAAGGAAAGCAGCAAGGCTGGTTGTACACTATGAATTTCTATCCTCGGGCTTCTGTTCCTCCCACAAGATTCCTAAATCAGCATGCCAAAGATGCAGCTAAACTCAGAATCTTATTATGGAGAGCAATCATTTTTCTAGTTTATTCTTCAATTCATTGTTTAGGAATGTTTGTCCTTGCAGTCTTTGGTTTCAGGGCATTCTCAAACCTCAGCAAGTTAAATGAATTTAATAAAAACCACAAGTGAAATATCTCAGTGGTTCTTATTTTTGGTAGCTACAAATCCAGAGCGTATCCAACCCAGTGGCAGCACCACAGCTCACACCCAACAGCAACTCCCCCAAAACCTTCAGCAGCTTAAAAGCAGCTGGGAGGGTGACCCTCACTTCTACGCCTTTGCAAACATCCTCAGAACAGTTTTGGTGTTCATTATTTCTCAGAAACCTCTTCTCATGCAAAAGGGCATCTCCTCCTCTTCCTCACAACTCAACAGCAGCATGAAACCACCACAACAGCAGAACAGAATGTAGTTGGGACACATCAGTTCACAAAAACAAAGCTCCTGAGGAGCCTCAGGTCCACCCTAACTCATCCAACATCTGCCCTCTACTCATTTGGATAGTTACTTACTTTTTTATGGAAAGGCCAGCAAGTGCCTCTTTGCCCTCAGCGAAGACAAGGACCTAATTTTGGACACACCTTAAGATGTCAATAAGGTCATTTGCTAGGGAACTTGGCATGACTTTCTGGCCTATGAAAAGCAAGGAGGAATAAAAAAAACAGTCAACAAGACTATCACAAAGTGAATTTAAGCCTTTATTCATCTTCTGACCTGAAGAATTGATTTAATACCTTTGCATGCCTCACTGGACTGGTAAGTTCTCAACATATGAATCTGTTTTCTTGTACTCTGCAGAGATTATTTTACTCTTGTACCAAAGAAATTTACAGTAAGGGCAAGAAATAGCAAAAGCCAACATTGCTCTTGAGCAGCTTAGCAACAACGAAAGCTGCTCATATCAAATCATAAACAATCACAACTAAACACAGCCCGGACCTTTGAAGAGACTTCAGAGAAGAAACAATGCCAGCCAGGCTCAGCAGATGACAGAATTTTGTGACCAAGTGACATCAACTTATCTTTAACACAGCTCAGCATATAAAACCACTTAATAGAAGATTCATCCAAATCTACACTCTTCGTGGCTTTTCATTAAGTTCCTTTGAAATAATTACCCAGCCATTTCCTCGGCCAGCGTGGCGTCAACCAGCTGCCACCTCAAGTGCAGGCAAAGAGCAGAATCCAGAGCAGCCATGGATTTCAGCTGCTCAGGAGCCACCCTCTGACTCGGCCTGAAGGAAGCAGGAGGCAGCTGCAGGCAGATACCGCTGCATAGCAAGCCGGGATGCCACCAAGGAGGTGCCTAGGCTGATTTAGGGCACTTGTGGATCAATACTAGGAACAGAATTATTAAAGATGTGATGGCAAACCACCACGAGAACTGGTACTACCATCACACCAATGAGCCACCTGACTGACCAACCTGCACTCCATGTGAGGCTTTCACTGGAACCCATCGGAAGAACTTGCCACTCCCCTTTTAATTCTGAGCAATTATTTTAATCCCCCTGCCCCAGTGTCCCAGCCAAACATCCTACTATGGTCTCTGGATTACATTACTGGAAGTGTTGTAAAACCAGAACAAACAAGTTCTAATGTTGTCCATTATTCCAGACATCGCTCCAGTAAAACAGAGGCGTCAACTGTACCTCCTCTCCTTCACAGCTCTGAGCTGGAAAAGGTAGTACCTCATCTGAGGCAATACCTAAAGTGACACAAATCGAGAGACAAAACAGTAATGTAATAATTCCTTCTGCAGCCTTACTTCTGTGTTTTCCCTACAATAAATCTGGATAGAGATCTGTATAGGCTGAGCTGAGTTATAATAACCATCCATGTGTTTGCATCCCAAGTGAAAACCAAGGACTTATTAATCAGTGATCATCAAAAAAAGCCAGGGAACACATTTAAGAGATTTAGTAGAAAACCAGGAGCACCATTCCTTCTGACTCAAGCCAGTTCCCGTGGAAAGGCACTGCAAGATCTGCCGGTGTCTGATGTGTGAAGTTTTTCCTCCGAGTGTTCCACACCAGCAGGGGCCATCACCATTCTCGCCAGGTTACAGCCTGCACCAGAGCTACCAAAATTCCCCTACACCACCTCAGTCCACAGCGGTGACACGGAGCAGAAGGCACAGAGTCCACCCTCCCTGGCCAAATATACACTCCAAGCCATCAAGACGAACCATTTACTCACAAACTGACCAAATATTCTCTAGGAGTGACGGAAAACAGACACTCACTGTCACACCAGGTTTTCTGCAATTACGTTTAAAATGACAACCACTTTTCTAGGAGGTATCCAAAGCATCTCCTGAGAGACAGACTGGAATATAGTGAAGCTACACAAAGCCCACTTCCCACCTCAAAAAAATCCCCACGAGAAGTAATCTATCTCCTCCAAGATTGCCCCAATCTGCAGTATATTCCATTGATTTTCAAGGAGCACATTTGTTTCCTGAAATCCAAGGTTTCTCCTGGATTTGATCACCACTGTGAATGTCTTAATTCTCCCCCAGCACAGGAGATTGCACACGACAGTCACATGGTTCATCACTAACAGGGTTTTATTCCTCTTTGCCCTTTCAAACACCAGTAAAGGGACAAAGCCACATTCAGATAACTGGAAGAAAACACAGGGAGGAAAAAAATATGGAAGGGCAGCACTTGTGTTGGGGACAACTGTTACTATATTTAGTCGCCTTGTTCTGCAAGCTGCCGAGCATCTGTTTCAGTGATGGTGAACGACGGGTTTTTTTCTAGCACTAATTAGGTGAACCTAAACCACTTCTCCCAGCTCACAACTCGGATTCGCTACTTATTCCACCTGAACAGTGTATCTCCAATCCTGCCACTGGTTGCTTCTCTTTTTCAAGGTGCCTTAATAACTCAATTGAAAGGAAATATAGAGCATTAGTTTTTCAAAAGGGAGTATTTCAGTAGGAAACTGAAAGACAATTTAAATGCATGGAAAATCTCTCCTTTGCAATCTCCTTTAATATCATGGAAACAGATTTCAGAAAGGGCTTCTAAGAAAAAAAAAGTGCTGCTCACAAAAGCAAGTGCATCTTGAGACCAGCTTCAGTATTCTCTGATTTGAGAGAAAAATTCACAGCAAGGAGTGTTGCTTCTATTCACCTCACTAAACTAAACAAACCAATCAGGAGCATTTGGAGATAAAGAATAAAAACATATATTTCTTCGAAATTCTTAATTCGTCCCTTTATAGAATTCCTTGTGATACTACAAATCCAAGCAAGGTTCTCACAGTCGGTGGCTAAGCAAAGAGGGGAGGAGAGGCAGCAAACCCTCCATACTTCTGCCAAGCTCTAAGTTACAGTTTTCCCTCAATTTTCTCTTCTTTAGAAACAAGATGGTTGTTTCTCATACTCGCCCCCGGCAGGGCCTGCGGAACAGCCTTCGGAATGGGCTTCCATCTGGGAAGGAGAGCATTTCCCAAGCAGAGTGGAAAAACAAACACCCCCATGAGCTGCAGAGGCTCCGGGGGCAAGGCGGGTCCCGGCCGCAGCCCATTGAGGTTTGAGGCGCTTTTCCCCCAACCCTTGCCCCGCTGCCGCGGCTCCCATGGCTCAGCCTCCCCGCACACGCTTCGCACTATTCCCAGGCTGGGGGATGGGTGGGAACCGGGCTCTGCCAAGCCCCGCTCCATCCGAAAAGACTCTCTCCCAACTACAGCGTCCTTTCCAAGGAGGGAGCCTTCCCCTTCCCATCTCCACGGCCGGGCAGCCGCTCTCATTCATTCCCTCCGGACACCCTCCGGACAGAGCCACCACGCCGTGCAAGCCATGTGCAGCGCGTGTCCCTTCCCCCAGGCGAGCAGGGGCATACAAAGGAAGCCTTGCTCCATTGTCCACCTAGAGCACCTATACACCGAGCCTCGGACCCGGCTCCACACTCACCCCCTCACCCCTTTTCCAGCTACAAATATTCCAGTGGTTACACCCCACTAGCATTCGGAGGCGGCGTGTCATTACCTCCCCGTGCTTTAGTACCTGCAGCCAAAGAGCTTAAGCGCGTTTTACTGCCGTGAGATCAGCCTCATTCAAACGCACAAATCCGGGGCAAAAATCACTTTGGAAAAACAGGAAGAAATGCTTGGCTACCAAGCTCCTTCCCAAACCTCCCATCGCAATTTGCCGAGGTAAAAACAACCAAAAAAAGGTAATTAATTCAGCGCCTGCCATTTTTCCCATCCATCTCCAAGCAACAGTACCATAGCAACTTTTTCCCTCCTTTAATACATCTTACAAAAAGACGAGGATTGGACAAAATAAAACCGAGGTATGTCAGATTTCCACTGTGGAGCGCCTATTCGCTCAGCTAGTTAAAGCTGGAATTAATCAAATAACCCTAGAGCAAGCTTCTTCCCCCCAAAACCTGGCTTTGTACAGCACTGGATCACATAACCTGGACTTGAAGGACACGACAAACCACCCTGGATACACATCCACATCCCGCGCGTTGTTCAAGCGGCAAATTCTGGGCTCAGTGGGATAATAAAGGTGAAAAAAGGTGAAACAGCAATTTCAGACGATGAGGATGCAGAGATGGGGTTTAGCTACTGCAGCAGCCGAGGCCAGGAGGATGGAGGGGGATGCGAGAACCCCAGTCCTTTCACAACAGACGAACAGAAACCAGGGAAGCGCTGGGACCTTCCTTTTTCCCCCTCGGTGTCACCGCATCTATTTTTCCCATGGTGACTCATTATTAAGGACGCTCCGTCATTTTTCCAGCACAGGAAGATTAAAGGAAGCTTCAAAATCCGTTTTTTTCTGCTGCTGGTGGAATTAAAGCAAAGAGAGTGGAGGGGCCATGAGCTGAGCAGGGCTCGTTACGCTCTTTTTCTTCCTAAAAATAAGCTTCCAACGTGAGGTGAATAAACTTGAGAGCATTTCCACAGGAAAAAGGTGTTGCTGAGGCGGCAAGGGAGAAGCCTCTTCCTCCTCCTCCTCGCAGGGAAAGACGGAGGGAGGAGGGAAAAAAACCAACCATGCAAACAGCTACTACTTCCTTATGAGCGGGATTAACCTATGCAACACCAAAAAGGAAAAAAAAAAATAAAGGAAAAAAACAACCCAGTACAATATAAGGAGTCCAGAGGGCTTCCCGCATGTAGGATCCCGTGTTTTCTCCGTAGGTTTGTGTGATTTATTTTTTTCTCCCAGAGTCACGTTTTCGCAGCTGCAGGCGCTTCGGTTCCCACAGCTCGCTGCACCTCGAGGGGACGCGCACCATCCTTCACGGCTTCAGGTGGGAGGGAAACGCAGTGAAATGGGCGAAAAATAAATAGAAAAAAAAAAAGTCCGAGCGTTGGATAATAAAAAAATTAAAAAAAAAAAAAAAAAAAAAAAA
>VRYO01000690.1:511954-551714 GCA_009812075.1 Sialia sialis | reverse complement strand
AAAAAAAAAAAAAAAAAAAAAGATTTAACTTAAACCACTTGAAGCCAAATCTGGGTGAAAATTGGTAATTTTCAGGAAATAGGGCTGCAGCATGCTGTAATCACTGATACCATGAAGGAAATCTGGGATATGAAATAGTAAAACCCTGCTCACTGGTAGGTGCTGTGCATCTGTTGACAGAAATAGGGTGGGTTGGCTTTTTATCCTTTATTTTATAAAGAAGCCAGTATAGCCCTTCCAGCCTGGTAACGCGCTTGCGCACTTGCCTCATCCCTTTCCCCTCATGCTATCAAAATCAATGTGTTTTTAAACTACACATTGTGGCAGTGGGTGGTTCAGTTTGGCCATGGAAAGAAAGCTGGAGAAAAAGGAGAATAATAGCATACAGATTTTTCTTTTTCTTTAAATATATTTATTCTCACCTGTGCTGCATGAGCTGGATAAATCCAGGCTCAGGCTGTTCCTGGTATAATCCCTGCTGTTTTTTGCCTCTTCCAGAATCATCAGGATCAGACAGCTTTTCATTTAGGAAATATAAATTTTTTTAGGCTGTGTCAAAGCAAAGTGCAGAAAATAGGTCTGAATGCTCTGTGGGGGAAGAACAATGCCGCAGGGAGGTGTCTGGGATGTGACTGCCATTAACCTGGGATCCAAATGAAAAAACAGTTTTCTTGCATGTCTTTCTATCTTACTTGAGAAAAACCATCACTAGCACCCAACTTTGTTCCCAGCACCTTTCCAGCCCCTTTATCATCCCGCTTTCCTTGCACCACATTACAAACCTTCCATTTTCCAAAGGAACCTGCAAAAAGGTTTGTTTTTTTTTTTTCATGAAGCAACCCTTTAACCATTGATTTTAAATGACTACAGCTGTGCCTGGTAGCTCCTTCAATTTAAAACCTCTTTTCAAAAATCAGGCAGTCCTTTGAGTTGTAAAAAAATAACCTTTAGGCTTTTTTTATGGCATGCACCGTTGTATTCCTGGGAGAGAAATTGGCCTTGCAGCAGAGTGAGAGATCGGATGCCTTCACTGGGAAAGCCCGAGGAAATTTAATCCGCGGGCCGCACCCAGCTTGAAGTGAGGAAATATTTGCATTTGCTGCTCCTTGGAAGGCAGCCAGGTCCTTCCCGCTCTCCTCAGCCTGCCAAGAGGTATTGCAAGAGCTGACGGGCGTGTTGCAGCAGCCAAGGGAAGGGCTGCAGCCATTTGGAGCTCTGATCCTCTCTGCCCTTTGGCACTGCCACAGGGACAAGAGGAGGGACTTGGAGTGGGTTTTAGACCTAGGTGGTACCGGGGGAGCTCCACAAGGCTTTGGAGCCCAGCCTCCCAAAATGTTATTTTTCCAGGCAGGATGTGTGGTTGGTTTATTTTTGCAGACCTGGGTGCTTGCAGAAGTGCTCATGATGGGGTGAGGAGCCCAAGGACAGGCTGAGCCATTGTAAACGATCTGAGTTTGCTTAGCAGTGGGACAGGATACAGCTCCTGCAGGATCTCCTGCATGTGGCTCAAAATTCCTCAAGCTCCTCCCAAGGGAAAACACAGGGCTGTGCTTTTCAGGCAAAGTAATGCTCCCCACGCCTCCACTCATAGCGCTTCTCATTTTATACGGAAGAAGAATGGCTTACGTCAGCCTTCTTGTCCTCTTACTTGTGTCCATGTATCCCTGTCCCTTGTCAGCATCCACTCCTGAAAAATCACACTGACTCTGACCACACCATATTCCTTCAGTGCCTTTCCTTTCTCCTTGCTTTCTAGGACCTTCTCCAAGGCTGCCTGTAAATAAAAGCATATCCCTGCCTATCTGCAGCCAAAGATTCCACACTCTCAGTGCCAACAGCCCATCCTGGATGGCTCCAAGGGGGAAATACCCAACTCCTTCTCATCATTCCTCTGTGGAAGGGTAGTGCAGCTTGCAATAACACATCCAAAACATCGCTCAGCACTGCACTTCCATCCTCCCTAAAAACCTTGAGTGGAAAAATATCCATATTGCAAAAAGCAAGTGGTCCTTTGCCATCTGGGCCTTCTTTTTCCTTCTCCCTTTGGCCACTGCCACATCCTTTTACTTTCTCAACATCATTTTGGTGCCTTTTTACTTACATTTTGATGCAAGATTTTCCTCACAATGCAAGAAGCTTTGGAAAGTGAGATCTGACTTGGAGCACAGGAATTCCTTGGCATGGAACAAGGAGTTCCCACCCAACTGGACCCAAAGCCACCAACTTACACGACCGATATAAGACCACAACTTCTTTATAAATACGTTTAAAACAAGTTATGACCTGATTGATGGGCTGGACATGCTCGTTAACAAACATTGAGTAATCATCTTTGTAGACAGGAAAGTGTCATCAGGAAGTAGTTATTGATGTGATTAATTAACCATCATTAACCACTTCAGGTATAAACAGCACACACTGGAGATGTACCTGATTGAGGAGCTGCTGGTCTGGTGGTTGTTTTCTTTGTTTACAGCTCCGATTTTCCATCAGGAAAACATTAAACATCATCTCACATGCTCTTGCTATTTTCTGCTCTTGATTTGTGGCTCTTTAAACACTTTCGGTTAAAAAGAAAGTTAAAAAGTTTCTCCGCCTGGTTTGCAACGGCCTCGCAAACAAAACCACTAAGCAACATCGGTTGCGCAGATGTTGGGCGTGCAGAGAAATGGTCTAATTTCTGCTGGTTTGAGGCCTGGACTGAGAGGAGATCAAAAAGCTTCCACTGGCAGAACAACATCGTCTCGTATAACATTGCAGAAGGCGGACTGTCCATCTTTCTCAGCGTCCCGGCCCTGCAGGATGCTTTTAGCTGGATTTTTGCTGCCTGATGGAGGAATCTGTGCTCTGGCTGCCCTCTGCAGGCTCCAGGAAAGATAGTCACCAAAAAAATCCCCAAACCACACCAAAATCCGTTTTATCATTACCACGAAACATCTCTAGATCCCATATCCACCCCTTAAAACAACACCCGGCTCACCCTCTGGTGACAGCAGCATCTGCCACATTGCTACACCCTAAAATCAACTGTTATGGACCTGAGTGGCCTGACTCTTGCCACGCCTAGAAAATCCAAAACCAGATTTTTCCCTTATTTTTAAACTTGGATTTGATAGGTTTGGAATGCAGTGTGGATGAAAGGAATGAGAGTTTTTAAACTAGGGGTTTTATTTAACTGCGACTAACTAAATCAGTGCCTGCTCTCCACAGAGAGAAACATTTCAGTGAAACCCCAAGGAAGCTTGAGAAGAAACACCACCCAAGAAAACCAAACTGACTTTGAAAAGAATTTAAAAAAAGAAATAAGGAATAAAACTTCCACTCCTTGATGCTGCTCCGTCAAGGCGTTTTGTATTCATCATGAGCACAGATCTGTGCTTGGACATATCTACAATAAATCCACAATTCTGCATCCTCCCAAGCCCACCAGATCAGGGCCCTGGGGACATTTTGGTGATGAAAACCGAGTTCTGCAGTAATTAGGGGGTGCTCCAGGCATGCAGGGTGGCCATGGGGCAGCACATCCCACTGGGGGCACACCCTTTATGGTGTCTGGCACTGGAAGAGGTTGATGAGCTGAAGGGTCTCAGCAGGATGACTCGTTGCGCCAGCGGACATGGCAGGACTTGCAGAGGAGGTGGTCATCCAAGGGGTAGCACCCATTCTCTGTCAGCTCTGGCGACAGGGGCATCCTGCAACTCTGGGGGCAGGAGGGGAAAAGGAAGCCACCTTTTAGAGGTCCCTGTGTTGTGTTACATCCTATTTTCCCTGCAAAACCACCAGCGACAAACTACATGAAGAGCGTGCAAAGCTGAAGCTCTCCAAACACATTGTCATCATCACCAACACCCAATTTATTTATTTTCCCCCTCCCCATTACTTGTAAGATAAACTGGAGGCTAAAAAACAGCTATGGGTGCTGCTATCCCTGTATCCACGCTCAGCTAGAACTCAGTGCCACCCCCTTGGCTCTGGGTTACCCCCAGCCCCTGGGGCTGTACCTCGCAGCGGTAGCAGCTCTCATGGAAGCTGCGTCCCAGGCACTCAATCTTGTAGGTGTCCTCGTCCTCATGGGGGACAATGGGGCGCTCACAGGCACTGCACACCGAGGCGTATTTCCTGATGGGAGCAAACAGGAGCGGTGTGAGCCCTGCAGGGTGAAGGGGACAAGCCGAACCCGACTCCCAGTGTGGGAGACGCTCCCCCACTGCCAACCTGTAGAAGTCAGGCACACAGTACACGTCACCCTGCTCATCCACAGTGAAGCTCTCGGTGCCGATGGCTCGGCTGCAGACAGCGCAGGAGAAGCAGCTGGGGTGGTAGCCCTTGCCTAGGGCACGGACAATATGCTCCGTGATCAGCTCCTGGCATTTGGCACATTTCTCCAGTGTGGCCTGGAATTTAGGGAACACATTGTCATGAGACACCAGCCCACACCCCAAGAGATGTTCCGAGGGTGCTGGTTTTCCCCAAAGAAGGATGGGTACCTGGAAACAGGTGTCACACGTGGGGCACCCATCTCTCTGGAAGTAGCGCTGCCCAGCCAGGAGTCGGTGGCACGTGCGGCAGGTGAAGCAGTTAGGGTGGTACTGTTTCTGCATTGCCTCCACTGTCAGCTCCTGGGGTCCCAGCATTTTGTGGCAGAAGGCACAGATGTCTGCAAGAAGCGGGGAGAGTGGCTGGGAGCTGTGTGCCTCAGTTTCCCTAAGTGGGGATGAGTCCATTCACTGCTGGGTCACCCCTTACCTCTGGACCTGTCCTTCTCTGGGTACCCATTCACATCCTGCCGCTGCTGCTTGCCTGCTTGCTCCTGACAAAATGTGGGAGGCTTCAATTCAGCAGGAAAGGTGGAAGGGGCCTGGCAAGGGGGAAGGGCAAAGTCATGTTAGTTATATCCCTGCAGGTGGGGAAACTGAGGCACTGGGGGGACTGCACTCTGTTATCCTCACCTGGACGGCGGCAGGTGCTGCAAGGTCCAGTTGTTGCAGTGCCAGACTCAACGCCTCCTCAGACAAGGGCTGAGGCACTTCAGAGAGGGGAAGGACTGGTGGGGATGAAGGTACAGGGGCCACTGGGTGAGTTTCTGCAGCAACAGATAGATGTGGAGAGTTTAGGGGAGTCCAGTACCACAGTACAAGAACACCCTGTCACAATAACACCCCAACTTTACAGCAGTGCACACTGACCTGCCCCAAAAGCAAACTCCATCAAGGCAAGAGGGGACAAACAGCACCAATAAGCGCCCAGCAATGGAAAGCAAACAGAGCTGTCCCCAGGAACCAGATCCATGCCAGGATGGGTGCAGGGACTTGGGGAATAACCCCACAAAAAATACCCCCACATCCCCTTCTGCACACGTATCCTTTAGCAAAGCATCTCCACAACCTCATCAGCCCCATCACCATCCTTCCACACTGCAAGCAGCCCCCATGGACACTCCTCACCTCCATTGGGCAGCGTGGGGGCTGACAGCAGGATCTGGGGGTGACGGGTGCCAGGGACCTCGGCACCATCTGGCTGCAGCTCTTGTTGGGTTTTCTCCTTGGTGGCCACATCCCTCCGTGGTGGCACGAGGGTGATGAAGATGGACGAAGTAATTCTTTTCTCTGCTTTCCTCGGCAACATCGCTGAAGCTGTGGAAGGGCTGGCTTGGGGGTTGATTGTAGTGAAAATAAGAAAAACAGAGAGTAAAACTCACAGGCAGACTGGCAGCTCCTGCAGCCACATTGCCCTTTGGTATCAACCCACCCCCCTCCTCCCGGAAAGGGAGAAGGAACGAGCGTCCCCATCCCACGTCACAGCAATAAATGGTCTCATGCCTGGGAGTGTTAAGAGTCCTGGTGAGGCAGCAGCTGATATCTCCAATTTTCACACTTCTGTGGTGAAACCCCACCTTTTCATAACCATTTGAATCTCCTGTATTTCCTCTTATTGCTCCCACCCACCTGGGATTAAACTCCCTATGGGCAGCAGGAAATACCCACCTTTCCTTTTAAAAAACAGGGCTGCAACCGGATTTTGCTTTTGCAACCCCTTTTTTTGAATTTTCTACGCCCCCATTTCCTCCCTCCTTATCCCCAATTCCCTGCCAATCACATCCATCTCTGTGCATCCCTCCTTTAATTTTTCCAGGTGGGAAAACTGAGGCGCAGTGCTGTGAATCACCATGTCTCTGACACTGACACATCCCCTGAGCAGCACCCAGCAGCACAGGCAGGATGCTCCCGACCCCGAGAAACCCTGCTCAGGAAGGAAAAGGGCTGTTTATCACATTTCCCAAGGGGAAAAGCAGCTGGGGCGAAGCTTCCCCTTCCCAAATGGAATGGTTTGGCAGGGGGAAGAACCCTGAGGCTTTATTCAGGGTGCCATGTTGGTGAAGCAGGATTCATCCCTGAGGTGAATCGGCAGCTTGAAAAATACCTGTGCGATGAGTTCCTGGTCTCATGTGGCTCTGCTCCCCCAAAATCCCACTCATGGGGGTCAGCACATCCTTTTAGGGGCAGACAGACTACCCGAGGTGGAGGAAAATCTTTGCGATGTTCCTGCCGGTGACTTCAGCCTCTGACTCAAGCAGGGAAACGATTAAACAGGAAAAAGAACCCCGAGCACTTCGCTGCCTCTTTCCCTCCCTCCCCGCCGGCTACCGGCGCTACCAGCCTTCGCCCAGCTCCTCACTCGCCGGAGCCGCCGCTTTTCCACCTCCCCAGCAGAGCTGCGGAAAACTGGGGAGAAAAAGAAAAGAATTATAATTTAAAAAAACCAAACCAAACCAAACAAAACCACCCCACACACCAACTAAAAATGAAAAAATCTCCGGGGTTAATGGGAACCATGTGCTCATGGCATTCCTCTTTGTGCCGGCGCTGACGGGATCCCGGCGGTCCCGTGGCAGCGCCCCCCAGATACGCCCCAGGCGGGGGGCTCGAGGGGTGCGTTAATGGGGGACCCCACTCCCCTTGTAACTCCATCCCTCTTTGGGGCGACCGAGGCCACACCGGAAAGGAACCCCCCTGATTTCCCTAAACTCTCATGGGATGGGAGCTCAGGTGGGATAGATGGGGATAGGGCCACTTGTGGGGTATCCCCACAAGCCCCAAAACTGGGATGGGACGCAGCCCTCCAGAGCTGTACCTCAACGCTGCCCCTGCACCAGGGACCTCTCAGAGGGTGCTCCGAGGACGCCCAAGGAAAATGGGATGGGGGTACACACGCTTGGTGTACCTTCTTCCCCCAGCTCGACTGGTCCCACTGCCTTCTTGTCCCTCGCCTGGGGGGTGGGCTTGCAGCTCCCCCGGCATCCCTTGTGTCCCACCAGGCAGCCCCACAGCTCACTGTCCCCTACCTGCCCTATCCTCTGTGGGGGAGTGGCCCCAACATGTCCCCCTGCCATGGAGCACCCAGAGAGTCTCCAGTCCCCTTCTTGGGGGTGGCTCTTGGTCCCCTTGTCTCATCCCAGGACGACTGCTGTCCTTATCCCATCACGTGTGGGGTCCCGTGTCCCATACTGGGGTGTCTCTTGGGGGGTCCCAAACCCACACCTGGGGTGGTCTCTACCTGAGGGTTTGCTCATCCCCTACCTTGGGGAGTCGTACCTTGCGGGCGAGGTTCCCTGCCAGGGGGGGCGCGGGGTGTCGCCTGCCCGGAGGTGGCCCTGCAGCCCCTCGAGGGGTGACCCTGTCCCCGTCCCTGTCCCCTACCTGGGAAGGCAGTGCGGGTCCCTCCGTGCGCTCCGAGGGCGCGGCGGGGGCAGCGGGAAGGCAGAGCCGCCCGGCATCACCGCCCCTTCCTCCCTCCTCCTCCTCCTCTTCCACCTCCCTTCCTCCTCCCCCCTGCCTGGCCCAAAGCCCCGGGCGGAGGGAGAGGGGGACACATGCCCTTGGGGTGCTCCATTCGCCCTCCGACTGCCCCACGCTCCCCAAAGTGCTCCATGGGTGCCCCGTCTCTCCTCAAGGTGCCACATCTACCCCAGGGTGCCCCATGGCCCCGTGGGTGCCCTCATAGGCTCTGGGATTACCTCCCAGGTTTTCCCATGGGCCCCCCTGAAAGCCCCACACACCCTCAGAACACCCAACCTCAAGCGGTGCCCCGTGAGCCCCCCATATGCCCCGGGGTGCCTGTGTACCCCAGTACAGCCATATCTCCATATATCCTCAGGATAACCCCTATCCTCCAGTACAGCCCCAGTTACCCCCCATACACCTCCATCCCCAAAATGCCCCATCTTTCTTCTCTGCACCCCAGGACACCTATGTGCCCCCCTAGAGCCCCAGCATGCCCCTATGGAGCCCCTAGTGCCCCAAATACCTCCAGACCCACTCCTGCTCCCTCTCTGGCATTGGGGGTCCATGCCCAGGCAGCCAGAACCACCCCTCCTCCCCAAACTGCACCCCACCTTCACAGGGCCTGTTGCTCCCTGGCACAGCACAGTGGGCTGCAGCCAGGGGGAAACTGAGGCACAGGGGCACTTTCCAGCCAGAGGATCACCCCACTCAGTACCTCAGTTTCCCTTCCTAAGGAGGAATTCTATTCACCTCTCTCAAAAAGCTGCACTGCCACCATTCTAAGTGCCTTTCCAGCACAATGGGACCCCAGCTTGCTCTGCCCATGGATTTTGCTGGAAAATATTTTATTTTCTGAGATTTATAACCCCCTGGAGGCCCTGACAGTGTGGCCTTGCAGTCAGCAAGGATGGGACATCCATCAGCGTTCCGCAATGCCACTGGGACCAGAGAACAAACCCCAGCAGCGCTGCCCCAAAAACCAGGGCAACGTGAGTCTTCTCCCCAACCTCCTCCATCCCATGGGATGGGGTTGGATGCCATCCAGGAGCCCTTTTGTCCTTAGTCCCCATGGGGGATCTGTGATGGGGGATTCTGGGCATGCCCAGCAAAGCCACCCCGAGTTTCTGCTGTCTGGTTTCACCCTGTGGCTCATCGAGTCGTCTCCTCCGATCTGGATCCCGACAAACTATCCAAGCGAGACTGCTGGGCAAAATCCTGTGGGGGTTGGAAAGAGAAGCTGAAAAGGCTCTCACCGTGGCCTCGGGGCTGCCGCCAGATCCTCAGCCCCATCGTGGCAGGGAGGTGTCCCCCCTCTCACCTGCCGCCAGCAGGACTCCAGCAGGACCCTGAAGCGGAGTAGGCACCAGAGCTCCCCCAGCAGCGACACGAAGACGTGCAGGATGTCAGTCCATCGGCCCACGGTGAGCAGGAGGATGAAGAGGCCGCCCATCCTCACCAGCACAGTCCGGAACACCAATCCCCTGCCCATGTTCTGCCGGGACTCCTCTGCGAGGACACAGCATTTGGGAGCTGCTGTGGGGACACTGTGACCTCCGCAGCCCCACAATGGGGACACCAAGCACAGGGTGGCTTCACGCATAGCCCATCTAGCCCCTGTACACCTCCAGTACATCGCATGTACCCCAGGACATCCATTGTACTCTTCAAACACCTCCAGGATATATACACCCAGGATATATACACATACACCCCCTACGGAACCCCAAGACGCCCCATATGCCCCTGTATATCCCCAGAATGTACCACATACCCCCTTACAGACCCCCAGCACGCCACATATGGGCCCTGTACACCCTCAGCATGTACTATATATAGCACCTATACAGCCTAAGGACACCCTATGTACCCCCTGCATACCCCAGAACACCCCATATATACTCCACATACACCCCCAGGAGCCCCCATCGGCCCCCACACAGCCCCAGGTAGCCTCCAGTGGCCCCATACACCCCAAGTACATCCCACATGCCTCCCAGAACCCTCCGTAGTGAGCCAGTCCCCCACCCACCCTGCATGTAGACGACCAGCAGGGTGTAGCAGATAGTCAGCGGGGTCCAGAAGCGCACAGCCTCGCCCGTGGAGAGGAAGTCACGGTTGATGAGCTCCACGGCGGCCAGGTCAGCCACAGCAAAGGTGAGGGCCAGGGCATTGCGCAGCAGGCGCGGGATGCCGTGCCCCGCGGCCAGCAGCAGGATGCACATGCCGCAGTAGTGCGCCCGGGTGTGTAGCTCGTACAGGGCAGAGACGTGCCAGAGCAGGCGCTGGGTGTACAGCGCCAGCAGCCCCGCCAGCCCCGCCGCCAGCGCCAGGTTCCAGCTGCGGTGCAGAGCCCCCTCCAGCAGGAAGCTGAGGCCACAGGACACCCCGCAGCCCAGCGAGTACTGGCACAGCAGGTAGAGCTGGCTGCTGTGGGCGCCCTGCAAAGCAGCAGGCACATCAGTGAGGTTGGGAAAGACCTCCAAGATCAACGAACTCAACCGTTCCCCTCTAAACATGTCCCCACGTGCCTCATCCAAACACTTGCTGAACCCTTCCCAGGATGATGACTCCAGCACTGCCCTAGGCAGCTTGTGCCAGTGCCCAAGCACCCTTTCCATGAAAGATTTTTTCCAATATCCACCCAGCCTGAGGCCATTTCCTCTCATCTTGTCCCTTGTTCCCTGGGAGCAGAGCCCAACACCCTCAGCTGCCCCCTCCTGTCAGGGAGTTGTGCAGAGCCAGAAGAGTCCCCCTGAGCCTCCTTTTCTCCAGGCTGAGCCCGTTTCCCAGCTCCCTCAGCCTCTCCTGGTGCTCCAGTCCCTTCCCAGCTCCATTCCCATCTCCAGACATGCTCCAGCCCCTCAGTGTCCTCACCACAGAGGTCCCAGAACTACCCCAGAACCAGAGGTGTCCCAGTAGTGCCAGCACAGGGGACAAGCACTGCCTTGGGCCCATGCCCACACTGAGACCAGCCAGGGGCCATCGGCCTCTTGCCCACCTGGGGACACCTTGCTGAGCTGCAAAGGGACGTATGGCCCCCTCCACACCACAGCCCCTCCATCCCCTGTGGGTGCTGAACAAATCTCCAGTTTCCCAGCTCCATCCACACCCCACCATGCCTCAGTTTCCCCCATGCCATCTCACCTTGCCAAGGGAGAGGATGGTGGAGACGGCACGCAGGGAGAACTCCAGCACCACCAGCGCAGCCACACGGGAGCCCACCAGGGCCAGGACACCGGTCAGCACCAGCACATGCAGCAGCTCCAGCAGTGGCCGCCGCACGGCGATTGCCACCTTCTCCACCTGCCTCTCCGGGTCACTGGGGACAGCAGGGGGGAAAAATGCTGAGCCAGGGGGATGTCACCCAAAATGGGGTGACAAGCCTTAGTGACATCCCCCTCTGTGCTTTGCAGCAGAGCTGCAGCCCCTAGGTGCCAAGAGCCACCGCCCAACAGCAGATCCCAAAATCAGGTCCCCAAAACCAATCTCCTCCCCAGAGGGGATGAAGGCCTGGTGCTTACTTCACGCACTGGATGTAGATATAAACTCTCAGGAGGTTGCAGAGCACCGAGACAGCACAGGCACCAACTAGCCCTGTGGGAAAAGGCAGCAGTAGGTCACTGGTGTCACCTGGGCTGTCCCCAGGCTGTCCCCAGGCCACCCTCGGGGGAATCTCACCTTGCAGGAGGGCATCCAGCAGTGCCCAGCCCCACGCCAGCCCAGGCAATGTTGGGAGCCAGGACCCCAGGGAAAACATTTTCCATGGAGAGAAGCCACAGTGTAGCCAGGCCTCGGCTCCAAGGTCCGCGGGGCGGAGACGGGGAGTGGCCCCCCCGGCTAGTAAATCATTATGGGGCAAGCCAGGGCAGCTGGAGCCCTGGCAGGAGGAGATGAGCTCCAGCTGCCCCGTGGAGGTGAAAATTAGAAGAGGGATGTGATGTGCACGGAGGGGCTCAGGGACCACCAGAACCTTTAACTTCTCTTGGCCCCAGCATTGCTATTCTCCTCTCCACCCTGAGGCATCGAAGCATTTCAGGGCCAGTCCCCCCATCTGCACCACCCGAAAGACCCCAAGACAACACCAAAAATAGAAAAACCTCTTTATTAACATCGGTGGTGGTGCTAGGAGTGTGTCCTACAGCCCTGGGGGCTGCTAGTGCTGAACCATGTTCCTGAGCTTGTCCCAAAAGAAGAGGCTGAGGACAGTGTGGGGGCCAAGGCGGAGGTAGACAGCACCAATGCCCTTGTACAAGCCCAGCAGCCCCTCTCTGCTGGAGATTTGCAGGATACAATCCAAAAAACCTCGGTAGAGCTTGCCCTGGGGAGAGAGGAGCCAGCTGTGCACCCCTGCACTCCTGGGAAAAGCCATGTGTCCCCTGTGCCGTATCCAGAATGGCCTTACTGTGCCGTCGGCGTCCACCGGCTGGTTGTAGAGACGGGTGCTGATCACGTCAAAAGGTGTCATTGTCACAGCCACAGCCACACCGCTCACCATGCCCCCCGCCAGCACCGCCGCCCAGCTGCCCTTCCTGAACCACTGTGGGAAGCGCCAGCATCAGCTCTTCCCAACAGCAAAAGGGAGCATTGGGGGGCCAGTGGCGGCCAGATCTGGCACACCTCCCGCTCACCTGGCGCTCGCAGACCCAGTCCTTGGCAGAGGCGAAGGTGGCGAGCTGCACGGCTGAGCCCACGGTGACACGGGGCACGGCGCCTGTCACTCCCCGCCACAGCCCCACCACCCCATGCTGCTGGTAGATGCTCTTGAAAGCGCTGGAGATGCTCTGGGGAAGAGAGGAAATTGGGGGAAAAGAGAAAAATGAGAATGGTGCATCCCACCTGGCCAAATCTTCCCACCCCTGTTGGTCATTGGTGACATGAAGCCACTCTTGGCTTGGGAGAGATCTCAGGGGGTCTGGATTCTCCAGATTTGGTATCACAGCCTCACGTGCCTGTCACACCCCCTCTGTTCTCACACTGTTATTTATAGCATCATTACGGGGCCAAGCAGCCAAACAACAGCTTAAAATTCCTGCTGACCAAAATAGCATCGTCCCTGCTGGGGCCCAGAGCATGCACAGACAAGGTGCCACCAAATCCTCTGTGTCCCCCCCACCCCTGTCCCCACTCACCTCATGGTTGTGCTGGTGGCCTACGGCCATGGCTGACAATGTCTGGGCTTGGAGGTGGGTCTTGACCTTGGGGGATACAATGCCAGGTGACAAAACCCTCCAGTGGCCCCGCTGGAACCAGCTTGGTCCCCCTGTCTTCTCAACAGATTTTGAGGGGAAGTTTCAGCCCCCCCAAGAGATGTGTGGGACACAGCTGAGTAGCCAAGTGGTAACTCCAGACCTTGAGTCCCGCATCTTTTACCCCTCTCACCCAGGGCAAAGTGACCCTGAAAACATCCACTGCTGGAGCTCTGCAACCTCAAAAAACTGGGAAAATCCTCTAAAATGGGAAGGGGGAAACCTCTGTAATTTCTTTTGGGGTTATTTCCTTATGGGGGAGCTCTCTGCTGGTTTTCTGGGGGCGGATATGGGGGAGAAAGCAGGGGAGAGCGTGCACAGCTCAGCCCCGCATTTTGGGAGCTGGGGGGGATAGGGGGTGAAGCAAAACAGGGGAAGAGAGAATGCATCAAGCCAATGTTTATAGGATGCAGCCAAGAGGCCGAACCTTTTCTGGGGAGGAGGGGGAGGGTCCCCAAACCAGCCTCCCCCCCACCCCACAGCCTTTGGGGCGGAGCAGCACTTACCAGATACGCGGGGCTGCCTACGATGGCTCCCACCGCCCCGGCCACGGCCCCGGCGGCCACGGTCCCGCCGGGATACCCGGTCCAGCCGGCGTCCTCGGCGTGGGAATAGCAGTAGAATCGGACGCCGTTCATGAGCCCCTGGTAGAGCAGCCCAGCCGCCAGCCCCTTCTGCAGCCCCCGCAGCCCGTCTGCCTGGCATACGGCCACGGCCGCCCGCAGCACCCCGCGGTAGGGCCGGGGGTACGTGCCCGGGGCCTGCAGCTCGCCCTGCAGCTGCAGCCGCGTCTTCACCACCTCCAGCGGGTTGGTGAGGAAGCAGGCCAAGCAGCCGGCTGTGGCCCCCAGCACCAGGTCGGTAGTCGGGGGCACCCCCCCGGCCGAGGGGCTGTTTTGGGGGCGGTACTGGGATTCCTGCACGGAGTCGGAAGGGCAGGGGGCGAGGGTCCCCGCCGCCATCCGGCACCTGTCCGCCGGGGCGGCCCCAGGCTCCACCTTCCCGAACAACGGCAAGGAAAAAAATCCGGGGGGAAGCGAGAGCGAGCGAGCACCGCCTCCTGCAAACCAACCCCCCCTCCCCTCCAATCCAGCCCCCAATTTGGGGAAGGGATGTGGGGCAAAGGTCGGGCCTGGGGGGTGCGTGTCCGGCCCCCGCGACACCCGCGCTCTCCCGGCAACCACGTCCAGCCGGGCCCGGCCTCACGTGATGGTGCTGCCCCGGCGCAAACAGGGAAAAGCAGCAAAAGCAAAGAGGCAGGATAACATTGAAACAGGAACGGAGGGAGAGGAATTTTGAGGGGCACACTCGGTCACCGAGGAGCATGAGGACTGGAAAACTCGCAGCGCCTGTGGCCGCGGTGCGAGGGGGATTTGCGGGGGGTCTCGCCCGCCTCTCCCGGGCCTTTGAAATTGGAGCTTCCTGCGGAAAATGCTGCGAGGGGTGGGGAATGTCGGTGTCCCGCCCCTCGCCGTGGATTCCTATTTTTAGGGGTGAGCGGGGACCCTCTGGGACTCGGTTTACCCCACGGCCGAGGCACTTAGGTGATTACTGAGGGAGAGGAAGTAGGAACCCCTCCAAACCCCAGACTGCTCTCCTTGCCAGTGGCTGTCCCAGTCCCAATATCCCCCAACACCTTCGTTTTGATGTCAGACGCCAAGGAGGGTTTACGGGGACAGTGGGTGATGCTGGGTGCTGCCCCTGTGGCTGTTTCTTTCTTGCCTAGACTGGACTAGATCCCGGACCCAGGGACAAGGGCAAAACACGAAGACTGTGTCCTGATGGGTAATTCCCAGTTGAAGCCACGAACGCTTTCCACTGCCGAGTTAACAATACTGGGGTTCGGGGAGGAACTGGAGGTACACGTCCTTTCCTCTTTTCATCCAAATCCCCACTTCTCCCTGCCCCAGAGCCATCCCACAGGCTCCAACGTGAGAAGCAGGAGGAGCAGCAGCCCCTGGTGCCAGAATCTGGTATAGGGCCAAGGCTTAGTTACCAAGGTCTATTTATTTGGGGAGGGGGGAAAAGGAAGCAGATGTATGTACATATACATTCAGTCACATATGTTTCCTCCCAGAAAAAGGCCCCGTGAACGTATATTACATGAGAAGGTCTCCAAGTTATTATTATTATTATTATTATTATTATTATTATTAATAACATTATTTAAAAGCTGGGGTTGTACCCCAAAGTGCTCGTTGTGGAGCGCAAGTGGCGATGGGTCCTTGCTGGCCTTGGATGCAGTGAGCTGAGGAGATGGGGACATGTTTGGTGGCAGCCACGTGACAATGTCCCTCAGGACACCTGAAGAATGTGGGACTCCATCTCTTCTCCCCCAGTGCACACAGGGACAGCATTCAAACCAGCTGCTAGGATCTCCTAAAACCATGTTTAAAGCCAAATATTTGGCCCTGTTCCTTCTTCTGTAGCCTCAAATCTCCTGGACAGGCTGAGAGTGGTTCAGTGGTGTCCGGAAGCCCCGCAGGGAGCTCTGCAGGAGAAGCAGGTGGAGCGGTGCCATCCTCAGTGATTGTATGAGCAAGAAAACATGCACAGTAAAGATTGAGTGTTCCCGCCTCACCCTGACCCTGTTCGAAAATGAACAAGTCCTCAGTCCCGCTCCCCACCAGAATGGGGATGCTTGTCCCAGGCCACCCTGCTCCCACCCTCTCCCTCACTACTACTGGGACATTATTCTGTGAAAGGCAAATTATTTGCCCTGTGGCAGCTGGACAAGGAGGAAGGCGCAGGTGGTGAAGCATCTGGCTGCTCCCCAAACCATGCCAGATGTCCCTGGCTCAGTGGAGAGCACGGGGTCCATGCTGCAGGCATGGCCCTGGTGGGACCAAGCAATGGCGGGAGGGTTTGGGGTGCCAGTTGCCCAGATACAGGCTCTGATCCCCAAAAATGGGCTCCTGTTAGTTGTCCTCCCCTGGCCAGGGTTAACACCAGGGGTCTCGCTCAGCCCGGCCCCGGAAGAGGCTGTCGCTGCGCTGCCAGGCACTGTCGATGAGGCTCTGGGCATCCTCACATTTCTTCTTCACAGCAGCATCTAGAATGGCCTTGTGCTGGAGATCAACCTGAAACACAGGTGTGGAGTGTCAGGAGGGGAACAGACAACAGTCATTTCTCCCTCTTGCTGTAAAACCACCTCAAATCCACATGAGGAAGCCGCCTGTGTCATGGATATGGTGACAGTGGAGCTGACCCCTATTCCTCCCACTCCCCTCACCAGCACTGGATGCTCATGGTTTGTCTTGCCAGGCTCTAAATCATACATCCTGTGATTATATGGACCCAGAGGAGCTCCCTGGCTCTCCTGCACCTAGTGGGATAGCTGGGTTCACCCTACAGGGATAAATTCATCCCTCTGCCCTCTCTCACTCGATGAGGGTGTGAGGCAGCCCCACATGCTCACCTGGTAGATGTTCCTCCATGCAACGTTCAGTGCTGACAGAAACCTCTCCAGTTCCGTAGTGCAACTAAAATAAAGGACCCAGGGGGGCAGGAACTCCTTGCTGTCCTGAGCAAACTCCTGAACACCAAGAGAGAGGCCAGGTGTCAGCACTGGGTGCTTGCCCAGCCCTGGGCCAGCAGGTCCCAAAGCCCTGCACTCACCAGGATACAGTACTCCTTGCCAGCCTCTGTGGCAACAGCAGTGACGTCTGTCAGCTCTGCGGTGCCCAGCGAGCGGAAGAAGCTGGTCTGGCAGTCCTCATGGCACGTGAAAGCCTTCTCATCTGTCAGCACCAGGCAGCAGGGAACGCACGGCGTGGGGGCAACACCCTGGGGGATCACCTGTGTGGGGTGGGGAAGGGGGCGTGAAACCTGGCATGGTGGAGCCCCATCTCCATGGGGTGCCCTGTGGGGAAACCCTCCTGGCTCAGAATAGAGCTGCCTGCTCCATTCTGTCAGACATTCCTGCTCCTTTTGGCAGTGCCAAAGGGGCTCTGGGTCAAGGAGGGGGCCGAAGGATCCACGCTCAGGGCCTGTCCCCAGCTCACCCCTTTGGAGACAGCCTGGCAGAAGTACTGCATCCAGTCTGCCATGTCCTCCTCGTTGTCAGCACTCAGCTCCAGGGAGGGCCGGTCCGTCAGGATGACCTGGAAGGAGTGTGGCCGGTCGGTGGTGTTGGAACGCCGGCATCCCCCGCACTGCTCGCCACTGGGAGAGAGGGGGAGGATGGAAATGAGTGGGATGGATGGGCCAGTGCGAGCTGAAAACAGCTTCTGACTGTCCTCCATGGGCAGCACCTCACCCCTGCTCCCAACACTCATTTCCCATCCATGACATCCTCTGGGATTGCTTCAAGGACCATCTCCAGGCTCTTCACATTGCAGTAGAGCTGGATTTGAGCACAGTGGGTCTCCCAGCAGGGCTCTTGGAGAGAAACATCACCCATCCCTCAGAGGCCAAGTCCCCACACAAGGAAGAAAATGAGCCCATTTCCAGTGGCATGCACTGGAGCCAAAATTAATGGGCACCTACCCCCAGGCAGGAGCAGCTGGCATTCCTGCAGCACGGACTAGGTAATGATCCAGCCTGGGACCCCTCCCTGGACATCCCAAATAGCTCCTGCTCCCCAGATCCCCATCAAGTCTGGTGCCATGTCCTACCAGCCACTTACCCCATATTGATAGAGAGCAGAGGGGTGACATCCGTCCGATCTGGGTACTGGTACAAGATCCCGTTGCTGCCATTTAGGAAGATGAGAGAGGGGGTAACTGGAGTCACCTCAGCTCTGGTATCCTCTGCCTGTGCTCCCACAGCCATCCCTGCCCTGCCCTCCACCCATGCAGCCCCATGTGATCACATTCCTGCTGCTGGGCACCCACAGATGGTGGCTTTAGCCACCAAACTGGTGGCTTGGCCCCTTAATGTGGCAAGATGAGTCCTATCCACCTCCCAAGCAGCTCTGGGGCAGCAAAGCTCCCAGCACCTTCTTCCAAGAGCCCTGTGTGACCCTAGCCCTGACCCACAGCCCCAGTGCCCACCTGAGCACCACGAAGCAGGGCTTCCACTGCTCCTTGCCCAGGTAGGAGGTGCCTGCCTTGTAGTGCAGGATGCCGTCCTTGGTGACAGCATTTTCTGCAGAGGAATAGCTGCTGCTGCCAGGTGCCAGCGCCTCATCCATGGGGTCCTCCCAGTGAACGAGGCCGTAGAAACGCACAACCACGTTGCAGGCCTGTAAGAACCAGGAGAAGTCAAGGGAGTCTCCTGCGAGTTTTCATCACCTGCAATAATGGTGGTGATATCCAAACTCACCTCACACTTGGATTCCTGCGCCACAAACTTGGCAAGTGCCAGTTTCTCCATGGTGGCATCTGTGAGGATACTGGGATAAGGGGGCTCCCGGCACCCTTTGATCATGGCTGACTTCAAGGAGACCAGGAAGAATCTGAGAGGAAGGCAGAGAGCTCTGACAAGGTTGGGGCAAACAGCCCCTCATCTCCCTCATACACTCTGATGCCTAAGGGACTCTCCTTAAGCATCGGCCTCTGGTCTTCTAGGCCAAAGAGTTGCAAAATCAATCTACAGACCAAAGGTGATGGGAGGCTGCAAAGTCTGAACTCCAGAAAGGAGATGAGTGACACTGGGAGCGGGTCACTCATTCCAGCACAGATCCCAGTATGACTTGATAATTACCTGCCTGAGCTGCCAGCACACAGAGAGACCTGGGGACATGCCTTGGAACTCAAGAGCTCATCCCTACTCATCCCAAGTGACACAAGCGACACGTGGTCTGCATTGCCTGAAGCCTCAAAGCTCAGACTGAGGGAGGGGGGTGACAGTTTATCCAGGGAACATACTTTGGTTGTATCCATATCCATCCAGCTGTCAGCTGGGTTCAGCCACTGGCATCAAACTAACCCCCAAGCCCCTCACAGGTGGCAGGACTGTCATGAAGGGCTGTCTCTGGGGTCTCCCACTGTCCCCAAGTCCAAGAATTCCAGAGTTCCATGCTCCAGTTCCCCACTCACTCAGTGAGAGCCACGTCAGCAGTGTCAAGCAGGAACTGCTTCCTCCGGTTAGTGCACACCAGCGTCACCGTCTGCTGATCCAGCCCAACCTGTGCCACACACCAATGGTTAGGGAAGCCAGGCACAGGTTGAGGGGCAACAGAGCAGGGCTGACCAGGCTTCTGGCCCCAGGGAGAGGGTCAGTGGTCACTCCACTGCCCATGCAAAGACATGAGCAAGGTGGCACCCACAGAGGTGGCACTGGAAGAGGCATCACTGCCAATTCTCCCAGTCTCAAAGGTTCACTGCCCAGAACACTCCCCATGGACACAAATACGCCCCACTGTGATGCTCCTGCCACTTTTGCCCCTGGACAGGTGAGAACTGATCCCCTCCCATTCACCTCCAGGTCCCCTGGGCTGCCTGCCCCAGCTGGGCTCACCGAGATGTAATCCAGCTCGTTGTAGGACACGGCCTCCTCCACCATGTACGGCTTCTCGGCGGCCCCTGGCACAGACACAGAGAGGCACGTGAAGTGGGGCACAGGACCCCCTCTGCAGCAGCAGCAATGCACCTGCAAACTGAGCCATGTCCCAGGCAGCACGGACACATGTCCCAGGGCACCCAGAGGGACAAGTCCATCTGAGCTCCCTACTGTGACCACAGGACTCAGGGAACTGGCAGTGAAGGCAATGATGGCCTAATCCATGGACAAGCCATGGATGGAGCCTTCCTCCTTGCCACTGAATCCAGAGGCTGTTGGGATGAGATACCTTTCCGGATCAGGTACACGTAGCAATCTGTCAGCAGGACATAGATCAGCTGCAGGTTCCCTTCCATGTGCCCGGTGCTCATTCGGATCATCTGCATGGAAAAAAAGGAGCTCTCAGCCCTGGGTTGATGCAGGCACTGATCCTTCGATTGATGGAGACACCTTACCCTGAACAACTGCTCCTCATTCTCCCGAAAGACGTGGATCATCAGCAGGAGGAGATGGTTGTTATCCACCCTGCAGAGAGAGACAGCAGAGGATGGACAATGGAGTCCAGGAAGGGCAATCCCCTTCCTTGTTGAACATGTGATGATCTGGGCACTTGTTAGCTCCCCAAGGCCTTCTTTTCCCAACCCTTTGTGCCTCTTCTTCATCCTGGAGAAGGATGGGGTTTGCTCCCCAATACGAGGACAAAGGGAAAAGCGTCAACTAGAGCTCAAGATTGTTTCAAAGATGCTCTCCCTGCTGAGCAAACCCATCCTCACCTGAACTCGGAGGGATGAGTCAGCTCCGAGGGGCTGCCCTGCCCTTCCTCCACACCAGAGTCCTCAGCGCTGCTTGGGGAAGGGCTGGGCTGCTCTTTCTTGGGCTCACAGAGAGCCTGCCGGTTGGTGGTTTCTGTCTGGCTAGTTTGAGGTTCATCACTTGCCCTTTTGGACTCCTCTACTGCCCCAACTGCTTCTCCCTCTCTGCTTTCTTCTTCTTCAGGAGCCTCAGGGCTACCAGAAACATGTGGCGGTTGGCAAGGCCCTGGAGGGTCATGGTGGCCACCACCTGGTGCAGCAGCGTTTGGACTCTCAACGGTAAATCGGTAGAAGTCCATGGGGGCTGAAATCCCCTCGCTAAAGTCGCCAGAGGACGATCCATCCGGGGTCTCCCCTGGCGTGCCGGTCCGAAAGGACTGCCCAGGGGGCTCCAGGGCGGCGTTCCAGCCCCCGGGGTCCAGCTGCCCGTTAAGCCTGTCCATGACCTTGCTCAGGGGCTGCCCCACGCTCTCCATGGATGTGTCCTTCATCTCGGGGATGCGCAGGGCCAGCGAGCCGAGGGCAGCGCGCTCCCTGCCCTCCTCCGGCCTGCCTGGAGCAGCAGGGCCCCCATCCCTCCGTGGCTCCTCCGTGTCCCCCTCCCTGTCCCTCGGTGGCTCTTCCCTGTCGCTCAGCCCGTTGACACCGCTGTCCCCGCTGGCCTCAGGCGCTGGGCTGTTCACCACCTCCTCAGGCTTCACTTTCTTCTTCTTGCCTGTCTTCTTCTTCTTGGCTAACCTGTGAGAGAGAGGAACATCACCCACTGTGCCTATTTAGACTCCGCAACCCTTTCCCAACAATATTCCTTTGCAATTTTCCCTATTTCAGAGAAATCCATCTATCAAGAACATTGCTCGATGTGCAGCCATGTAGAGCCCTCATCTCTGTGCCAGTTTTCAGGAGACAAAGTATGGACACTTTTTCCTACCTATCCCAAAAAGAGGTGTGTCACTGCTGACACAGCACTTTGGGCTTGCTTTCAGCTGTAAAGGGATCACAAACGGCCCAGTTGTGGAGCTGAAGCGACTTGGGAGAAATCCCTGATTGAGAACAAGAGGCTGGGAAGGGAGGAGGTTTCTAGAGGTGAGAATGCCATGTACCCACCTGCCAGAAGAGGGAGATACAGGTTGGAGCACACTGGCATGTGCTGCGGAAATGTTCTGGCACCCACAGCACCCAAACTGCTGCCAGGTCACCCCTGTCTGGGAAGCGAGCCCAGTGCTTCCCTTCCCTGTGTCTCCCATGTGGGATGATGTGTAAAACCCAGCTCTGCTTCTTCCCTGGAAAAACCTGGCATGAGAACAAAGCACAGCTCTGCTGGGCAGGTTTGGGGAGTCCCCATCACTGGGTGTGAGCAGACAAGAGCCCTGAGCTCTTTGTCTGCACTGAAGGCTCTAAGGGATCCCTTGGGGATCTCCCCTGTTTGAGTCAAACACCCAACACCGGCCAGGAGCTCTGCAGAGGCATCCCCCGCAACAGGTTTGGCCACAGCTCACTGACAAATAGAAAGGACAGGGTGGGAGAGAAGATGCAAGCCCCAGAGCTGCTGCAAAGCTGCCACCAGCTGGAAAGAGCTCTAAATAAATGCTCATGAGCCCTCTGACACACACTGGCAGCCCAAGGGACCCAGCCCAGCATCACGGGGCTGACTAAATGCTGCAGCACAGAGACTATCCTCGCTGGGATAGAAGAGGTGGCTCATCCTCAACACCTGCCACCCCTTCCGAGGCCAGCAGCTGTCTCTACCTGATGACCTCCAGCTCTGTGCAGCTTTCTGACTGGTCCGTTCCTTCAGGGGTGGCCTCTGCCTTGTCCTGGGAAGCCACGTGCACTGGCGTGGTGTCAGCGGAGGACGGCGCCTCGGCCTTGTCCTCGTTGAAGGGGTTGTGGCGTTGTGTGGGGCTCCTGGCCGCAGCCCTGCTGCCATTGGCCTCCGAGGTGGTGGAGCGCGGGCAGCTGAGCGTGTCCGTCAGGTCTCCATCTGCAGGGACAAGAAAGGGACAGCGGATCAGCGCCAGCTCAGGCTCCTGGATGGAACCAGATCAAGCCAAGCCACGCACTGGGGGCTTGGGGCACTGTGTGGGCACCACACCACTGGCAGTGCCAGCAGCTCCTGGCAGAGGGACAGGGAGGCCAGTATGAGACCCTGCACCCCCTCTACATTTCAGAGAATTCCTGAACACAGCAGCTTGGTCACCCAGGAGCCAGCCAGATGGAGGAGCAGAGGTGGTGTTTGTGGGAAGAATCTGAGGGGTCTTGGGGCCATTGTTCCTGATCAAGGTGACAACCAGCAAGGAGGTTGCTGCTCCTGCCCTGCCATGGGGCATGGGAAGGTGCCTGCTCAGCTGGAAGGCAGACGTGGAGCACAAATCCTGGCAGGGCTGGCTGCTCTCCTCTGCTCATATGAGACACTGGAGCTGGAGTGTGCTGGAGAGGGGGAGCATTCATGGGGGTCTGAGGACAGCATGTGTCACTGTGGAGCACAAACAGCTGGGCCCATGTTAGTCTTCAGAGGGAAAAAGAGCAGTGCAGAAGGGCTGCAGGAATCATGCTTGTACTATTATTATGTATCATCCATCCAAAGTCATGGTTAAAGGAAAGTTATCCATGCCCTCCTCTTCTCCAGCACCGTTTCTGGTCAGGTGCAAATGTCCCTGCCCATGACAAGGGATTGAAATGAGATGACCTTTAAGGTTCCTTGCAACCCAAACCACTCCATGATTCTATGATTCCTTTCCATAGCCAGCTAAAGAGACCCCTTGGGAAGAGAACCACAGCTCGGGCAGACTGATTTGTGTGCAGGGTTTGAGGAGAGAAATTAAACCTCTTGGAAAACTCTAATCCAGGTGGTTTATGCTGGATGATTCAGGAATGCCACTTTGTTCCCACTGAAAAAGCTGCCCCAGAGCAGGGAGAGTGTGAGCTCTACCTGGGAAGTCAATCAGGTTTTAAATCCTCAAATCCAGAGGATCTGCCTTCTCCCAGCACCCCTGGGCTTCAGCCTCCACCCAACAACCCACACTGAAGCTGCTGGCTGCACTTTGGGTTTGAAAATGTGGTTTGTATCCTCCAGGGACAGGTCAAACCACCTCAGTGACATCCTTGTGCGTGGGGTAAGAAAGATGATAAGAGCGAGTGTGTTAGAGCCGAGAGCAATCCACATGGAATTCAGGCAGATTTGCCCAAATATTCAGGTGGTACCATAATGCTCCACCAGCTTTGAGCTGCAAAGGATGGAGTGTGGGTGTGTTTCCTCTGGGAGTGAAGCAGAGAGGGTGCTGCTCCAGTGGCGGATATGCAGAGGGGCTGCATGTGGAGGAAGAACAAATTTCTTTACACAGGGCAAGTGCTCTTGGCCATAAAGGCCAGAGGTAGCTGGTAAATGGGTTTAAAAAGTGGCAAAATCATTAAAAATAACAAATGCAGCGGCCCAAACTGAGCACAGCCGTGTGCTGGATATTGTGGCTTCATGGGAGAAGTTTTGACACAGGACAGGATGATCCAGGGAAAACAAAGCATCCCAAATTAAGCCCCAAAAATGGCCAAAATTAAAGGCAGCAGAACTAGTTCAGCTGTTTTCCCAGGCTTTCAGGAAACCAATGATGGTGGATCAGTTTTTCAATCATCACCCTGTGTGCTTTACCCCAAAGAGGAAATCCATGGCATGAGGGCAGCTGGCACATCCCACATTTTGGGCCTGTATGGAATTCCATCAGGACATGGCAGTTGGTTATTAAAGAAACAAACATGGGAACATGCAGCAAGCTCAGGGGGCAGCAATGCAGAGAGAAAACCAAAATACTGTAAGAGATGAGCGTGTCCCACCTTCCCAGTCTCTGCTGGGCATGGTCTGCATTGCTGGAAAGACATCTCCAAAATCATAATCTACAAAAATGAGGGATAAAACTCAGGATTAGAAATACAGGTAGTGGGGATGGAAGTGGGGAGAGGGGAGAATGTGAAGGGGATTTGGGGAGGGAGATGGGAATGGGGAGAAACAAAACAATCGTCCACTGGTATCTGAAACACATGAGAGAATAGGGAATGTGGATATAGGGAATGTGAGCGGAGACCAGCTGTACTATGTTATAGGAGCTACAAAGGGACCAGGGAAGGGTGAAGGCCCCACTATTGAAGCTGCTGGGAAGCTAAACCAGATAAACAGTGTCACCTAGGGCTTGATCCTCTCTGGGAAGCAATTTAAAATCTCCGTGCCTCACTTTCCCCACTTCACACTTTTACTTCCCATAGATACTGTGATGTTTGACTTATGAACGTTTGCAAAGCCAGGGATCTGATTAAAGGGAAAAACTTGTCTTCTGATCTTACAAGCCCCAGTTCCACCTACACACTCAGAGTAGAGACATGCTCCAGTTTAAATGATGAGCAGGGTAATAGTTACAGGGAAAAGTTAAATTCCTCTACACCAGAGCAGCAGCAGCAATTCCTGCCCTTCTCAGTCCTGGTCCAGCATTCCTACATCAGCACCAAACACCTCTGTGCATGGAGAAACTGAGACACAGAACACAGTCACTGCCTGGACACATGGAATAGGCTGAGGTGAAACCAAACCCAAAATCCATCTCCAAAATCTCCTGAATCTCTACTCCAAAGCCCTCTTCTCTTGAACATTAAGCAGCCATCCACCAGAAGGTCAGGGACACCCAGTAATAGGGACACGCAGCAGATGTCTGGCACAAGACATGCTCTGCTGAGGGAGAAGCAGGAATACAAATCCAGGGATACAGCACAACAACTGCTTATGCAAAACTTCTGGGGACAGAAAACCTTCTTCCCGTGATGTTTATTTATCCTTGTGCTGTTTCCAACTTCCCTGGGACTCTGGAGATTTGGGATGAGCAAGTTGCTAAAATCAAGCCCTTTCCTGAGTACAGATGTGGTAAGCCCAAAGTGCTGTCCTTTCAAGTCCTTTGTTAAAACAACTCTAATGCCCATCCCAGGCTGTTCCTTCTCAGAAGCTTTAACACCTGCAGGTTCTGTCTTGCTCATAAAAGGCAACTGGTGACTCCTGTCTTGAGGGAACCCATTTGTGTGTGGGCTAAGTCCCAAATTCCCTGCACCCACCTAACAGTTCATTCCATTCCAATTCTATTCCAGAATTTCCTCTGCTCAAATTGACATAGAAACAGGACAGGGCCAATGCATTTTGGATTAGGAACAGCATCAGCAGAGCTGCTGTTTCATGTGAATGTGGTGGGTGCAGGACAGGAGCACCCTGCTCTGGCTGCAGCAGATTCATGGGGCAGACACAAGGTCGTCAGGAACAACATCCAGCCTCTCTGAACAGATAAGAGGTTGAGTAGGACAATTTATCAGGCTGTTCAAGATGTATCAAGAGGAAAAACCAATACCTTTGAGACCCCTGGCTGTCTTTCTCCCAGACTGCAGACACAGAGAAGAAACTGGAAACTACCAGAAACTACAGTAATTTCACACTGATAAGCCACACCTATTTCACTGAAGAATTGAGCCGATCCCAGAAGTGCGGCTAATCACCAGGTGTGGCTTATTTATGGACAAATTCCATGGTCTTCCCGGCTACTCAGAAGTGCAGCTTATAACCAGGTGTGGCATATGAGTGTGAAATTACTGTACTCCCTACCAGGGCCAGCACATGCGGGTCTCTGGACTGTAAAATAAACAGCTGAAAACCTCCCCTGCAGCCCTGTGTCCCTGCTGACCTGTAAGCCACATTCAGACACAGGCAAAGCCTTCACTCTGTGGGGAGATTCCTCTAGCTCTTGCTAAAACCCCCAGGATAGGAATGTGGCCTGGGATGTCTGCAGGGAAAGTCCTTCTCTCCCAGCCTGAGGCACAGAATCAGCACAGAATGGTTTGGGTTGGAAGGGACCTTAAAGCTGACCTAATTGCACCCCCTGCCATGGGCAGGGACACGTTCCACTATACCAGACTGATCCAAGCCCCATCCTGTCTGGCCTTGGACACTTCCAGAGATGGGGCAGCCACAGCTTCTCTGGACAAACTGTGCCAGGAAACCTCACCCTCACAGGGAAGAATTTCTTCCTAATACCTAATCTATATTTCCCATTTTTCTTTAAAACTCTTAGTTTAAACCCATTCCCCCTTGTCCTGTCTCCCAAAGATGTAAGACAGGAGAAACTCCCAGCCTGGCTGCCGGATCTCTTGCTTTGGTCTCTTCCAGTCTAAAATCTGCTGCCTTATCTGAAGATGAAGTGAGAAGAACACAACCCTGCCCACACTGCCCTCAAAAACCACTGACCCTCACTGGATGGAGCAATGGCACTGTCGTCCCATTCCAGGTTGGTGGAGGTGACAGAGTTGAAGGAGTTGAGGGAGAGGCTGTCGGAGCCGTGCACGGAGCTGGGCAGGCGCTCCTCGAAGTCCAGCAGGTACTGAGGCTTGTAGTAATCTGGCATGTACGGGGCCAGATCCAGGTATGGAGCATCCTGCAGGGCAGGGAATGCGGTGAGAGTCAGGCTCCAGTCACTGTTACTGGCACAGCTGGGGGGAAATGTCACCCCACCAAAACAGCGGAATTGTCCCTTTCCAGTGTTTATCTCAGAGCAAACCCAGTGGTTTTGCCAAGGGTTATCTAGTGGATTTGTGTTTTCTGGAGGGACACCAGGGTTTCATACTACACTTGCAGAGCTCAGCTCCCTTATGCCCATCAATCTGCTGTGCAGCTGCCTTGTTCCTCCTCCAAACAGTGAAGAACTGAGCAACAGGAATAAATTCCATTGTTGGATCCCAAAGACCTAAAAGTCTTTCCCAAAATTATCAGTGCTATGTTTTCAGCTAAGGTAAACAGGAAAGTCCATTCTGGACCAAGCAGTGGGATCTGTTCCAACCTGGACTTCCTCTGGTCCACTCTCCCAGAGCCAGGAGAACAGATCAAACACTCACCAGGTCCAAGTCAAAGCGGATGAACTCCAGCCCGGACACCAGTGTTAAGAACAAGGTCAGATGATCATGACTGCAGACCAGGGCATTCCTGCCACAAAGAGGAACAAAAGAGATTTACAGATATGAGAAAGAGGAGGAGCAGCTTCAAGGGCCCTTCTGTTTCTTTGGGGGTGTCTCTGAGCTGCCACAGATCGGCCTCAGAACTGGCAGCCCACTCCCTGCCTCCATGGACAGCCACTACGTGCTGTCCCCAAACTGAGCTACAGCCACATTTCCAGGTGTCCAGCAAACCTGAGTGTCTGGACAGGAGCTCAGCAGTTCCTTGGAAATCATGGAGAAATATAAAGGGGACTGTAGAGAAAAAGCAGGAACTATGAGAAATGCTTGCAGAGCCTCGGAGATAAGAGGACAGTGCATTCACATCCAGGACCTTTAAATTAACCACATAAATCCCATAAGGAAAAATATCCAACCCTGATCAACTGCTTGTTCCCCAATTGGCAAATTCAGGCTGGCTTCTGACAAGGAGGTATATCACACATTGCCCAAAGGAGAAGGAGCTGGGATACTCACTTGACATAATACTTGTGCAGCAGGCTGAGGTTCTCCTGGAACAGCCTTAAGTAGCTTTCCAAGGAATTTTCATTGAGGGCAAGGTACAACCAGGCCCGGCCTGGAAACAGAGCAGCAGAAAGATTTATCTGGAAACACTTGAGAAGTAGCACAAGCCTAGAAATAGTCATGAATTAGTTAAAATCCCTCAGATTATTTGTATCATTTGAGTGGAGCAACTGTGAGGGAAATCTGGGCGGGGTGGGGGGGGAATGCCGGTGAGAGATCCATGATTTGGAGTAAAATTGGTGGGAGACAGGTGAAAAAGTAGCCACACAGTTGTGTGTCTTGAGTGAGATGGCAGTCCTGACAGAAATGCCAGGAGAGGCAGAGGGAGAATTGCTGTGAATCAGCCCAGGTGAGATTTGACACAAATTCTGGTGTGGACAGAGGTGACAGTACAGTCTGTGCTCAGCTCTGCTCTCACCAGTGCAGGCCTAGGACATGGCAGATGTTTGGATAAGCAGGAACAGAGGATCTGGACATGGTCCTGCATCAAAAGTGGCCTCGATGGTCCCAAACGTCTGCTATGGACAACTTGGAGCAGGGAAAATGCAGAATCATCCACATGACTGCTACAGCATGATGTGAATGAGAGGGGATGCTCCCATCTGCTAGGAACCCTCCCCAAGGGCATGGCCCCACAGGGCTTCTCTCTGCCAGGACCCCTTCTTGTGGCCACAGACCTGCAGGACTTAGATCCTTCCCAAGTGCTACCCTCTGCCAGGAACTCCTCCTGAGGCCATGGCCCCACAGGACTGCCATCTGTCTGGAACCCTTCCTGAGGGGACAGCCCCTTGGGTCTCAGGGCAGCAGAAGCTGGGCTATACCTCAGCACACAACCCTGAGGCACAGTGACATTATTTCCAGAAACCTCACGTGGCCACGGCAGGACTCCCACCTCCTTGTTACAGGCTACCTGGGGAAGTGGTTGAATCACCATCCCTGGAAATGTCCAAACTACGAGTGGATGTGGCACTTTAGTGGTGGACATGGCAGTGCTGGGCTAATGGTAGGACTTTAATGATTCTGCAACTCCTTTTTCTGTGACCTGGCTCCCTCAATCCACCAGCAGCCCCAACTCCTCAGCACAGCCTGGGCCTCCCCAGGTGTCCTTGAACCCAGAGCTGGGGACACTGTGAATACGCACTGCGTCCCAGGTTGGTGGCCACATGCTGCAGCACTTCGATCTGTTTGATGGCTTCCCGGCGCGTGAAGTGAACCACTAGCACCCAATACCCTGAGGAAAGATCTTGCAGTCTGGAGGAAAAAAAATCCCAGAGGAAAATTAAGCAAAAGCTTCATTATCTCCACCCCAATCCCTGCCTAGACTGTTTCCCCATGCTGGGACTCCACACCAGGTTTTTTCCATGGGGAAAAGCAGCATCCCAAAGGTGGGCTCCAGGCTCACCCGTAGAGCAGAGCGTGGTCCAGGTGTTCACAGAGCCGCTGCAGCACCTTGTCGTGGTTTCTGATGGCTGGTGTCTCATCTTCACAGGCAGCAAAGTAGCTCTGCAGCTGCAAAAAGAAGAGGTGGGATGCTGGAATGACCTTCTCCTGACAATGAGCAGGTGGAGGTGCCAAAATGCTCAAATCCAGCATTAAACAGTTTTTTGTGATCTCTCAGCTTGCTAAACCCTGTTGCAAGTTTTACTTACGGGGATTAGCCATTGGTTTTGAGAGGATCCTAAAGGCAGTAACTACAGGGAGAACCTTGCTGGATGTCCCCACGTCTCAGAGCCCAGCAGAGCTGTGGTGGCTGCACAACCAAGTTCCCCAATGGTGAGCAGCCTCTTCCATCCCAGCCAACACTCCAGACAAGCCAGGTCTGGTGGTTCCTCTGCAGCCACCACAAGGTGATTCAGAGCAGAAATAAACCCCAGTTCTGTTCTGCTTCTGGCTCTTACATGGATGAGGCCTTTCCTCCGTTTTGCTAGAAATCCTAGAAATCTCCTTGCACCCAAATCCTATATCCCTTCTCAGCTGACCCACAGACCTCCTCCTGCCCCCAGAGATTACAGATCTATTTAGGTCCTGTCAGACACATCCTCGGCATCCAGGCAGATTACTCTCCTGGGATGTAATCTCAGCTGGGCAGGCCATGGCTGTTAGCTGGCAACAAGCAAGAACAGCTCAGCTGAGCCACAACAATATTATAGACAATATAAATGTTATTTTAGTGACCTGACATGAATTTGCCAAACATCACTAGATGACAGACATGTAAAATCAAAAAGCTTGACATTATTGTGCTTGTCAAATCTGACCTTATCCCTCAAAAGAGGTTTCTCCTCCAGAATTATTACTAGAGAAGCTCCTGTTGGAAAAATCATCCAGTCTTGATGTGAAGTTACCCAGGGTTCAGAGAACACCTCAGAGCCCCTGGAACTGGTCCCAACCACACTCTTAAGAGTATGAACATATCGAATTCCAACACCCTCCTGGCCTGGAGACCTAGAATCCCTCTGGAGCTCTTAGGTAAGATAGGAGAGCCAGGCATGTTCCTGCATGGAGCTGGTCCCAGCTCTTAGTGAGAAAAACCTGCTGAGCCTGAAGAATTGCAGCCAGAGCTCCCCTGTCTGATGGCACAGCCCTGCTCTGCCTATCCCTGTCCCAGGAGGCAACCCCCCTGGGGAAGCAGATACACAATGAGGCGGTGTTTGCATAGGCACCTGTGCGTGTTCCAGAGACCAACAGGGGCTTTCACAACACCCTGGTGAGACCTGGTGCATTTCAGCTCAACAGCTCCTATCCATTTTTGGGAGGAAATCTCCATTTCCAGAAGATTCCCACTATTCATAGGCAGCCCACACTGAAGCAGAGAGGAAAATGTCCTAAAATTCCACTATTTAAGAAAAATTTCAGAAGGTACTTGCAGCCAGAGTTTGAAGCTGCAGCAAGGACACCAGAGAAAGAAACAGACCCATAATACAGAGCCATATCCCTCAGGTGATGGATAGATGGAGTCATGGGGATGATCTCCAAGAGCTGGAGCTCAAAAAAACATCCCAATTTTGGGAAAATGGAGGCAGAAGCAAAAATCTCAAAGGACATGAGCCAGCATTTGAAGGTAGAAATTCCCAACTTGTCCCAACCAGGCTGTGGGCCCTGCAGAGAGCTGGGGCACCCTTTGAAGGAGGTTCTGGATGTTTTGGCAGGCTCTGTGTTGGACTGGGGAAACACAGCTGTGGGGGAGAGTTGGGAGGAACAAGAATAAATCAGGCATTTCATTAGCTCACCAACGAAAAGAAGGAGACACAGCTTGGAGAGAGGTCAGTGTGGAGGGAACTTGTAGCCTGTCTGTGCCTCTGACTGGAGGAATTCCTCGTGACAGAGACACTCCAAGCCTGGGCAGCAAAAGAGATGAGGAAATAGAAGTATTTCCTCTTTTTTCTTTCCTCCTTTTCCCCAAAATAACTCAGAACTTTGTCACGCTCCTTCCTGCAGCCAGTGCAAAGCTCCCATCCCTCTTTCTGGATTGAACCCCTTCCTGTTATCCAGTGGTGCAAACTATTAGCAAATGGCAGCTGTCTCCATCTAAAAAACAGATTTCTCTTCCTTGGAAGGGCCCAATCTTCCTCCAGGAAGCAGTTTAGGTTTTGAAGGGCTCATTCTCTGTTACACCAAGGGCTGGTGTCTCTTCTAGCTGCTCTGCAAGGAGCACTGAGCCTCCTGTTCTGCACAAACCAGCTCCCCCCGCATCCCCTTCTGGGGAGACTGCTGGAAAACCTGGCCCCATGGCTACATCCAGAGCAAACCTACCCCAAAGGGCTCAGGCCCATTCCATAGCACATCAGGGGCCAGAGGATGAGATGATGTGATTGTGCTTTGCTTAGGGGTCACACCAGCCCAGTGGGCGGGAAATGTGCACTCAGCAGTTTGGGACTGGGATTCTGGCCCTGTAGGTCACGGCCTTTCAGGAGCTGAGGGTCACAGGGAAGCCACAAGGACCCACTCCCACCGAGATGTGCCACCATGTCCCCATACAGCACTGCACTCAGGCATGGTGCCATTCCCAGCATCCCTCCAAAATAAACACAGCCAAAGGATTCCAGCACCCAGCCAAGGGCAGGCATGGCTCACTGGAGCACAATTCCCAAAAGAGATCAGCCCGGTGAATCCCTGCCCAGCCACCCTGTCCAGGGAGGAAACAAGACACAGCAAGCCTCAGGATCTCCTGGGTGGAGTCATCTCCCGGGGGAAGGCTCGCAAAAGCTGATGGGGAGGTGTTTCCGGCTTGGGAAGAAGGGTGAAGACACATGGAGAAAAGTTAGGATGAAACTGCTTTCCCAACTGGGGAACAAAGTCCAGTTGCACCATCTTTCAAAGACCCAATGCCTACCTAAAAATTTGTAGGAATTACGACCACGAGCATCATGAGGGATGATCCCAGCACCCGCCCCTGAGCATGGTGATGTGCAGGAGTGATGTGGCACTGCCCCAAAACATGGCATTTTATGGAGTGTTTATATGGAGTCTCCTGTAAGTTGTTATAAAACACACGTGGATAATTGAACCAGCCTCTCCCTCCCACAGTCAGACCTGTCTGGGAGGTGGTGACCAACCTTCATGAGGCATCCACAAAGCAGCTCCCTGACACAGCTGGGCAGTGAGCTGGGCTGCAGCCAGGGAGGTCAGGAAGGGGGCAAATAATTGGGTTAAAAATATTATCCCTGGGTTCCTGGAGGGATGCTCTTTGCCTCGTCTCCTCTGCACCCCAAATCCAGAAAGAAGGGCTGAGGGCTGGCTCCGATGGAGGATTTGTGAGGGGCACAGCAATGCCTGGAGCCCTGACCCAGGGCTATTTATAGACATTCCTGTGGCCAAAATAAGCACTGCTGGCATGCAAAAGGCATCCTGGCCATCCATCCACCAGGACCACTCTGCAGCCCTGACCAGGTCTGAGCACCAGGGTCGTGGGACAGAACCTGCTCAGGGAGAGGGCCACAACAGCCCAGCCATGGGCTGAATGCACCTGGAAGAGCCTGGAGCAGAAGAGTGTTTGTCCAGCAGGAACAGAGGCCTGCCTGGAACTGGGAAACACCTCATCCCCACTGAGGAGGAGGAGGATTTAATTGCTGTTTATCAATCACAAGGTCGTTTTTCTAGCAGTGACACACCCCACCCCACGCTGGCATACATGAGAAAGGCTCTACCTTGCACAATTTTATAACCCATTAATTGCAATGGTTCTCAATGAGTGTGAAGCTTTCCATGCTGATCTGCAGAGCTCCTGTGTTGCAAGGGAAGCCAAGAAATAATCAGGGAGGTGTTTTGGAAAGCCCATTCCCAAATCCAATCATTCTTGTGGCAGCTTTGAAATCCCTTCAGTAATTCTAAAAATTCACTGGATACTGAAATAGTCTCTTGACCTGTTCAAGTGTGGCCATAACCCAACTGAGTCCACATCTCCCCTCTGTAAATCTGCCCTGCAGATGTTTCACCAGCAGCTTTCCAACATCATTTCCATTTCACTTGTTCTGCTTGGTATTTCCCTGGCAGGACAAACACCCTTTGCATTCCTTAGCTCCTTAACTGGGATGGGAGATGGAAGAGGTGCTTCAAAACCTTCATTCCAACCCACAGCACATGGACTGAGATGAGGAGTTTTCCTCAGCTGGAAGAGCTGAGCACCCTCAGGTGCAATCCTGGAGCTCCAGGGAGCACAAGAAAGGGCAACTGACTTTGTCCCAGGTGATGACAGCTCAGTGCCAGGGGAAGACACAGCGGGAAGGGCCAGCACAGATACCTCAGAACTGTCACTTTCACACTCAGGGTGTACAAGGGGTACAGACATTCAATGACAAATGGATAAAGAGGAGGCTGGACTCCTGTGCCTGGAAAACTCCTAGTTTTCCATACTATCCATAAAAGCGGGTTGAATGTCATGGCAGGGGTACTAGTCTCTCTCATACACTTGTACAACACAAAACCCTAAAACCCCAGCTCTAGCAGGACATTTTGGAGGTCACACACATGATCTGACTCAACACTCCTCACAAACCAGCACCGGCCTCAGTGCCCAGATTCCCACTTCATGCACCTCACCTGGATCTGGGGCTTTGCTCAGAAAAAACACACCAGGCACATTCAGAGTATCAGCACCTGGAAGGTACCATGAGTGCCACTGGAGCAGCCTGGAGATGTGGACAGAAGACAGGAGCCTGACACAGGTGAAGCTGAAACCCACAGCAAAGCTGCTCCTTACTGGAACACTGAACTTTCAAGCATTCCCAATCCAATGCCAGCAAGATTGTCACCTCCTGGGACACACACATTTCTCAGCTCACATCCCCCAAGGCTTTTCTGGGGCTTTCCTTCACTATTTCTAAGCAGCAAAGCTTGCAGCAGGCGGGACCCACATGAGGCTCAGACAAGGATGGGATTTTTTCCAGTGGGAATTTTTTGGGCGCATCCTGTTCCTCTGTCACAGCAAGCAGAGAAGGGGTCAGGCACAGAATCAGCTGCAGCGAAACAGGGTCCCTGAGCTAACCAAAGGCAGGTGGGAAGGACACATATACTAGATTTTACAGGGAAAAAAACCCAAGTCTAGTGGCAAACACTCCAGAAACAAGCAAGGTGCTGTTTTCCCAGGGAGCTCCTGCTCCCTCACATGCCGGGTACTGAGTCCCTCCCCACCACCCACAGCCTGTGCTTAATTCAGTTACACCTCTTGGACCTGTTCACCAGAAGTGGGGAAAGCTGAAATCACTCAACAGCCACGAAAATTGTACAATCAGAGGCAGAGAGGCTTGCAGGCTTTCCTTTAGGTCCTTGGAAAAACCACGGCCAAATTCACCCTCCTAAACCAGCTGCTCTCCCAGCAAAATGCTTTGTGTTAGAGGGAGGAGAACAAATGGGATGTTTTAAATCCCCAGATGTTATCACAGCCTTGTCCACCCTCAGCTCCAGAGCTGATTTTGGGTGTTACAGAGGACAAACATCAGTTTAGGTACTTGCAGAACCCAATCCCCTTGAAATTGTGAATGACAAACCCTGGATCATTACCGGACCTGTGGTGGTGTCAGTGTGACTACCAGAGTGGCTCCTGGATGGCCAGGCAGGGAAGTTTCCTGATCGCTGGGATCAGGCAAGAGGAATTTCTAAAGAGATAAACCTTGAAAAACTCAAGCAACCCAAGCAACACACAGCTGTGATGAGAGCAGAACTACAGAGACAAAGCCCTTGGAGGCCCATCCAAACATATCTGAGGACTTGTTAAAAAAGCACCTGAGTTACCTGTGTCTTGTCTTCATGGACAACTTAGGAGTTCCATGAGATTGTTGCTACCTTCACCCACAGGCTTTTGGCAGCTGGCAAACCTGGTACATGTGGCAAAGGAACATGCAGGGCTGCCCTCTTAATGTGGTCCCTGCAGCAGTAACAGATGTGGCCTGGAGAAATGCGAGTGAACAAGAGGAAAGACCCTGGCAGAGATAAAACCCCTGTGCTCTTTGAGCCAGAGAGGTGCCTCTCAAAAGGGAGAAGAAGGCAAAACTTTGGCTTTTTTTCACATCTCCAGAGCTGCTGCCTCTGTGCCACAGCAGTTAGGCTAAATAAATCCTGCCAGGCAGAGATGAGCACATTCTCTACGTGATTTGAGTAGGGATGCTCCACTCCAGCACTCTCTGCTCCTCTTCCAGGACACAGGGCCACTCAGCCATGACCAAACCTGCCCTCCCCCACCATGCACGAGAAGCAGCGATGTCACAAGGCAGAGCTCAGCAGCACAGGAGACTGCAAAGGCATTTCGAAGGCATACAGCTAAAAATCCAACCTGGAGACAGGCAGCAAAGGCTCAGCATTAACTTGCTGTGAGGGCAGTGGAAACCTTCCCAAAGTCATGCAGAAACGGAACAGAGCCAGAGCTTTTGGCAAGAACTCCTGCAATGTCAGCAAAAACCACTGCTCCACCTGATTGACATGCACCAAGCATCAGCTGCTCCAGAGTTCATGGCAATGTGTGTGTCCTTCAAGGCCAGCAGAAAGGCCTGAAAACTAGAGAGGAGTCCCAAATCTGGGATTCTAACCCCTTGTCTGATACATTCTGATTTCTGATACATTCAGCTCCTGGAATTGTCAAAAATAACACTATTTAAGGACTTTGCATTTTCATCATCTAATCCCAGGTATGAGAGCTCAAAAGCCCTCCTGAACCCAGGGAATATTCAGGGAAACCCAAGAGAACATAAACCACCAGCTACATGGACCAGGGAACCTGTGACAGCTCCTGGCTACCAGGAATTGCTTGGCGAAGGATGGATTTGGAATTGCTGGCATTTCTGGTATGTTTAGAGTCCACCTGGGCAGCACCAGGAAGCTGCTTTCATCCCACTGCCACCACACACAGCAGCATCTCGTAGAAGGAAACAAGCACTTGAGTGAATAAGAATCTGCACACTAAGCCATAACATGCCCATCCCCAGCCTTCTGCACCAATAAAGCCCTAAATTCTCACCAAAAAAATGGTTAGGTATCAATTTCTGCAGTAATTTGAAGTGGAGCTGGAGCACAGCCCTCTTAGCAGAAGGGGAACTGAGTGGGAAGAGGGAAAATAAATGGTCACAAGAATGGAAGTAACACCATCCATGTGTGCAGAAAGCATCACCCTGTGAAATAATTTACAGCTCCCAGGGAGGACACCAAGGACAAGCTGCAGATGGGAAATCAGGATCATGCTCCCAGTTCCCTTGGAACTGAAGCAGGTACCCAGCTCTCCAGTGCTGAGCTTTCCCAGCCTCTCCTGAAGCTATCAAGAGCAGAAACCTCTTGACATCACTCTCATTGGAGAAGCTTATTTTGTATAAGTTAGCTGTTCTGCCTCACTTTTTTCAGTGAAGGCCTGACTTCACACCTCCAACCTCACACCTCTGAAATCCACAGCAGAGCTACCACTGATCTCCCTGTGTTACCTGGGAACAACACAGAGATCCTACAGGTTGGAATTACCCTCTCCAAGCCACTTTTGCATCTGTCCTCCACCCCTCATGTCTTCCCAGGAAAGTAAGAGAAACAGTCCTGTTCACTGAGGTTTGAGAGCTTTGCTTGGAATCAAAGCTTTTTTTTTTGCTCTGGATTTGTACAGAATTCACCCACTGCTTGTGCTCTGATCCTCCATCCCTAAAATCCAGCAGCAGCTGGTAAACACTGAAAACACAGCCAGGTATAGTCACAGCCCTGAGTGTCCAACAGGGCTGTGCTGCTGCTCCTCTTCTTCCCCATCCAAGGCTGCTGAGCACAGGATAACTCCATGAAATTAAGGCTTTGTTTCCTCCTCTTTGGGTCTGCAGCTGAAAAAAGAAAACCTCCACTATCACCATAGCTACATCCAAATCCTCCATTCCACACCTGCACCAGTGGTGAAAGTAAGGAGTGAGCAATGCACACTGGGAGGAAGCTTTTGAAATCAGAGGCAGGATGCTTGGAAAACTCCTCCAAGCCCCATGACACAATTTCAGTGCCAAGGAGTTACTCAAGACGAGGATGAGGGATGAGTAGGATTTCCCAGCACAAAACCACTTGCTCCCTTAACCTATTACTTTACTCTTGCTACAAAAGAGGATCAGGGATTTCAGGCTGAAGTGGGAGAGGTAAGCACTGGGAAAAATTAGCAGCGCTATAGTGGATTTCCCTAAGGAAGGAGAACTCCATCCTGGGGATAAAAAAGCAGAGTGGAATTTCACCATGGCCTGAGTTTGGTTTCACTTGGGTGGTAGAAATTATTCCATCAGCATGAAGTAGGCTTCTACACTTCCCAGAATTTTGTTCTGAACAAGAATGAAGAGGCAGGATTACAAAAATCCCAAAATTTTCACTGCTGGACCAAGACACACATTGGCAGGGATGAGGCAGGTCAAGGTGTGTTGGCAGAGCTGGAGCTGAAGAGTCCTCTTCAATCACAACAGTAATTAAAATAAACATCATGTTGATTTTTTAGCCTTCCCAAATGTGATCTTCCAAGAATTTTCTGAATGCAAATAAGTCCAATCAATCCTGTGTGGAAAGTTGTATTCCTTATATATACAGGGAAACTGAGGCAGAAGAATTGCAGAGCATTGTGACAGAGCTCAGAGCAGGCTGAACATCCACTAATTTCCAGATAGATCTAAGATTATCCTTAATTTTCAGAGGACAAAGAGGCAAGAGACCAGAGGTCAGGGTCATCCACAGAAGAAAAAAGCCAGGAGAGGTTTGCACATCCATCCTACACCCCAGAGGCAGTATCCAGCTATCTCTTTCTTAATAGCACCAGGAATTCACTCGTGCTGGTCTTCATAAAACAAGTTTTCATGGATGAATCTGTGTCAGGACACATTGCAGAGCACAGGAAAACTATTCCATAAGGCAGAGGAAACCCAACAACTGTAGAAACAACAGCAAGTCCAGACAGCCTTTCCCCTAAAACTTGGGAAAAACACAAATGAAACTCCCATTGCCTCCTCAAATGGAGGAGGGGCTCTTTTTCAAGGTTGGCTGGAGCTCACATGTGGGCCAAACCAAAACTTCCATGTCCTTACATTTCACTCCTTTGGCTTTCCCAAAGATTCCAGCATCCTGGTCCTCTCTGTGCCAGCTCACAGATGCTTCCACCACCACTGTAGGCTTTAAGGAACCATCCGTGAATAAACGAGGGGCAAGGAGAAGGTGAGGGGACACGAGTTCAGAGCCCTGTTGTTTTGAGCGCACAGGAATGAACCACGCATCCCCTGTGTCCATGGGGAGAATGTCCCAGGTCCTGCCTCTCTATCCAGTGCCCCCTGCAGGACATGCTCGGCTGAAGGCAGAACCTCTAGGAAGATGGTTTTAGGCTGGACTCCAAATCCCTCCTGAACAGAGCCCCAGGAAAAGGGGCCCCCCAATCCTGTCCTTTGAAAAGGGGAACCCCGGGCAGAAGAATCCCAGTATATCCCAACCAGCTAAGACAGACAGTCCTGGCAGTGTCCCTTTGGCAGGATGACTCCACACCCCAGATGTGCCACCCCGAACACCAGGAGGGCTGTATCCAACCTCATACCCTCAGCACAGAGGGTCTCCAAGGACATCCCCAAAAATTTCTATTTCTGGCAAAGGGGATGCTAGGTGCCCTTGACCCCACACTCCTGTCTCAGAGTCCATCAGTATCCCTGGGGTGCTTCCTGGGTGTGGGGGTCTTTAGGATTGTCGCCCAGCCCCATGCCTCAGGCAGCAAGTCCAGGGACCCGTCCTTCAACCAGACAGCCATGGCAGTGGTGTGTGTCTGGAGGGTCCTCAGGAGTGTCCCCAGCCCTGCACCTCTGCAGACACAGACCCCACTGGCACCCCTGGGCAGAGGGGAGTCCCCAGGGCCATAGCCTCACCTCAACCACAGGACAGAAAGAGGTCCCAGAGCTGTCCCCACCCACACAAGGAGGGGTCCCCAGAGCTGTCCACAACACCGCCACCACAGCACAGCACCGGCCTACACCCCGCAGTCCAGAGGTGTCCCAGGACTGTCCTCAACCCCTCAGCCCCGGCGTCCCCTAGGGCTGGCCCCAACCCCGCAGCCCCGGCCCAGAGATGTCCTCAGGCCTAGTCCTTTCAGCACCGACAGTCAGCATCCGCACTCCCCGCCGAGTTCTCGCTCCCACCTTCTTGACGGAGAGGGAGATGTTCTCCAGGATGCGGTCCTTCACCTCCACCGGCTCCATGGCGCCTCCGCCCGCCGCCGCCGCCCGCCGCGCCCGCCCGGCGCAGGCCGAGCGCCGTCCCGCCCGCCGGGCCCGCTCCGTCCTGCCGGCTCCGTCCTGCCGGCTGCCCCGGCCGGCCCCGGGCTGGCGGCTCCGCGGCGCTCAACGCGCCATGGCCGAGCGCGGGGGCGAGCGGGTCCCGCAGAAGCACAGCGGAGCCGAGAGGCGGAAAGGCCGCGCTCCGCCGGGAACTGAGGTCACGGGGAAGGAGGGAGGGACGGAGGGAGGGAGCGAGCAGCGCTGCCCGCCCCGGG
>VRYO01000690.1:461444-510954 GCA_009812075.1 Sialia sialis | reverse complement strand
AAAAAAAAAAAAAAAAAAAAAAAAAAAAAAAAAAAAAAAAAAATTAGGATAAACATGGAAGAAATTGCTGGGTTATAAGGATGTCAACTGTGAGCCCTGTGAGCACACCTCAATTTCCACAGGCTCAAGTAGTTTGGTTTTAAACCCCTTCCCATTTCCATTTGTTAACAGAGACCTGGAACCAGACGTTCCTTTGGCAGTGGCTGTTGGGAAGGATTTCAGTCACCAGCCACTCACATCCTTGTGCTTGACTCACTGCGTTATTGGCAAGCATGACAGCACCTTGTAATTGACACACATGGTTGCTGCAGGTAATTATGTCACAAGGTAGTGGTTACACTTCAGAAGGTCCCAGCATCCTCAGCTTAATGAGGCAGAGCAGATTATCAACGTGAGTGAATCAAAACCCAGGTGGCCCAGCAGGATTTCCCAAATCTCATTCTGGTGACAAACCTCTCCAAAAAGTGCTTACCTTGGCAAAGCAACACCAGGCCTGTGGGACTGCAGAAGGGCCAAGCAGGGGCTGATGGGAGGCACTGTGGAATTCCTGAGCAATTCCTTCTGCTGACCATTCCTTGAACTATTCTGAGGCAGGAAATTGCATGAAAGAACACTCACCTCTCTGCATCCCACTCTTGCTCTTCATGCAGCCACTGCATCCATGTGACTGCTCAAAAAACCTTCAGCTGCTATTTTTAAACTCCGCACCTCTGCAGGAAGTTTTTAGGAGAGACCTCTACTCCTAAAGGCCACAAAAGATATCCAAGGAGAACAACTTGGAATCTACATTTATTGCACAAGCTTCACCTTTTCTTGGCTGTATAAAGGCTACAGATTTCAGGGTGCCAATGCCCCAGTTCATGGAATCCCAAAATGGTCTGGGTTTGAGGGACCTTAAAGCTCATCCCAGTCCATCCCCTGCCATAGGCAGAGACACCTTCCACTATCCCAGATTCCTCCAAGTTCCATCCACCCTGGCCTTGGACACTTGCAGGGATCCAGGGGTAGTCACAACCTACCCTTGTTAAGCTTCAGGACATCAAGCCAATTCACACTGGAACAGTCCCAAACATGAACACAACTTTGTCATTAATCATAATTTTTATACATTACCAAAATAAAACCAGCAAGCAGAACAAACGAGGCCCAAGTGCTCAAAATAGTTTTGAACCAGAGCATTCAATCCTTAAATCATCTCCCAGCAGAAGAAATCACAGCAACCCTTTGATCAATGAGGCTGCTGCAGCTTGCACATCACAACTTCCTTTTTCCCACCCTGAAAGCTGAATTCAAAATGCAATTTTGCATGATAATTGATGACCTCACTTAGCTCTAACAGTGACACAGAGCTCTGAACATGTGAGGAGGAAAACACTACCCAGTTTGTCACAGTCACTGAATCATAAGCCATTGTGTTTGTGTTTCCCTCACCTGGCATCAGCACCCACAGCCCTGGTTAGCAGGGATTTCAAATGGCCAAAACCTCAGTGCTGTCTCAAGGAAAAGTGGAAGTTTTCCTGGACCTGAAAAAGGAGCTGCTCCTCCATGAGAGGACCTTAGGGTTAATGACTATGGCCCAAGTTTCAGAGGAGGAATATCCTCTACACCTCCCTTGTATAACCTGTTCAACTAAGCGACACTAAGAGAATGGGACTTCATAAATGCTATTTCTAACTAAAACTCTCAGGAGCTTTTCAGGACTTTAAATGCCAATTTTTTTAATGTCCTGAGAAATTAGCTTCCAGCTCCAGAAAAATAAAACCATCTGCTAGGTGGGCTGGAAATTAGGTATTTAGGTGGGAGACAAGGAGTATCCCATTCACCTCCTCAGCAGACAGTGCCATGGCCAAGTGCTCTTTTATGATGACGCTGATGCTTTTCCAAGTACTCTGTGAAGGACCCAACAGCCTATTCCCAAAGAAATGGAATACAGGAATTTCTCAAATCTGCTCTCAGGCCCTCCCAATTGAAATAATTTTACCCACAGATTTCTCTCATTATGTTTAAAATGGCAATATTTATGTTATGGAGAATCCACTCACTTTGGGAAAAAAGACTGAAGGATTTGAGTGCAGAGCTGCCAAATTCAGAAATACAGACAGACTAACCAAGCAACATTATGATAAAGTGTTTATTCATTTTTTTTAAATATCAAATTTTTTTACACATAATTTGTTGATAAACAGTCCCCCAATATTAAAAAAAAAAATCAAAAAAATAATCAAGTGTGTATTACTTCAGGCAGAACCACATCCCATTGATGACTCACCCACTTCTCTCTTCAGCCGCCTGTGAGGACGCAGTGTGTTCAGCCCACAAGAGTCAATGACACAAAACACAATCAGCTTTAGGATTCCTGAGTATTGATTCCCACAAGTTCCCTAAGTGAGTTTGTAAAACTCTGAAGCATCAGTCAAAATGTGACCCAAACTGCTGCGCTTTGGGTCATGGACTAAGTCTTGTCTACAGAGTGCAGGAAGAAATCCCTTGAGCGCTTCAGAGGGGAATGATGTACATGAAACCAACCCCGTTTCCCAAGCTGACTTCCGAGAGAGGCAGGCAGAAATACCTCTGGATTTCTCCTCTTTGAATTTCTGTTAGAGGTCTGGGGAGCCGTTTAGCAGAAAGTCCAAGTCTGGTGAAGAAATCTCTAGGACCTGCTCCTTCTTTTGTTCGTCAATGGCATAGTTTTACAGAAAATGGATCTGAAGCATTCAGCAAGTACACGTAAATATTGCTACTTTTGAGGAGACTGCAAGAGGGAGAGACAGAAGAGGAGAACATGGAGGATATACAAGGTTAACAGTCCTGGAGACTGAGTGTCTACATATAAAGTTAAACATACACGGCAAAGAGGCAGAGATTGTCACAGTAACAGTGTAGCTCAGCTCTGTCCTGCACCTGGTAAACATGCCAGGGATGGTCACCAGGAATATTTCCTCATCTTGTCAGAATTACCCATGCCCAGAAACTTCCAGATGTTGGGATTCCACTAAACATCATCTGTGTGTTCACCTGCAGCCTTGTGTGCACAAACACGCAGTCACCAACAGGCCAAGTGAATTCCTTCAGTATTTTTAAGGACAAATGCAAATCTCAGAAACCAGGAGTGGTTCCAGGGCACACCCAGAAAAAAACTCTACAAACCCACATGGGACCCCACAGGCACTGGCAGCTTTACAAAGCAGCTTCCAAGCACTGCTTTACTCTCTAGAGCTGGACTTCATGGTGAAATCCCTTTGTTAAGTGAAGTGGCATTAAGACACTGCAGCAGTGGTTAATGAGGACAAAGAGAAAAGAACCAAGGGCCCGATTTTAGGCCGGAATACCTGGCTCCTTGGAAACCTGAACAGCTGTTGGTGGTACCTTTATCCAATGCTGCCATCCTTCCTTTGCTATAAATATTCCCACTCTGTGGGCCAGCACAGGGACCAGTGAAGGGACTGCCAGAGGCTGAACAGAGGATGTGCGTGTGCATGCAGCAGAGAGGACACAGGTTGAAACAAAGACAACTTTTAGACAGCGTTTGCTAAACACACATTCTATTGCATTTTAATTTAACCTTAAATATTCACCACTGCCCCAATTTTACACTAAATCTTGCTCCTAAAAAAAATTATTCACTAATTTAGCAGTGCATCAAAGCAAGGCTTGGAAATGAAGAGATTTAAATCACCAGGCTTGGACCTACTTGATAAAAGTTTTAGAAATATTTATCATTTGGGAGTCAAGGTTTATTTCTAGCAGTTTGGAGAGAGATACCCACAGAATTCTAGCTCTATGGATAAATGCTTCCATAGAGCTTTGGCAGAAGGGCAGGATTCAAAACTTATATTTGACAAGGAATAAAAGTGAGCATTGAAGCAGATTGGCTGATGCTCTAAAGCTTTTATGGCATAAATTCTGTACGTGAAGCCAAGTCAGCGTGGCCGTGAGAGCAGAGCCTGTCACCAGCTTGGTGCAGAGTAGCACCACTTGGGCCAGCTGAGCAACAGCTTCTAAAAAACAGAGAGTGATACAAGAGGCTAACACTGAGTGGCCAACACTGAGTAGCCAACATCTGCTGCTCCAAGCAGCTGGCAGTAGATCCACCCACGGGCGAAGGGCGCAGATTCAGCTCTCCTGCATCCAAGAGAGCCAATCTGGTCCTGGCTCCTGTGTTACTTTGCTCCCAGGGCCACCTCACCAAGCCCTGCAGTGCCAATCAGGAGCAGATTCAGCCCTCTGAAGTCGCTCTGGACCTGGGAGCCTCATTGCTGCTGCTTCTGATGGTGAACCAGATGCAGACAGGAATGGGTCTGATATATATATTTCCTAAGGCTCCTAGAGACCTGCTGATACTGTACTCCTGTACCAGATCAAGCACTGCTCTTCACAGAGGGGCTTCTGCTGATTTGAGGTGCTCATTCCAAGGAGAATATTAAACCCCACCTTCAGTAGGGGGAACTGGAGGTAACTCCACCTGCCCAGTGAAGACGAGAAAGCTGCAGTCTGGCCTCTGTAACTCATTTTGAGCGAGCAGAGCATGGAGCACATGGAGCAGTGCCTGCTGCTAGCATCACAAGCTGAGGGATGTAAGCCAAACCCGTCTGGGACCTCCACGACTGGATGGTACCGTCCAGTTCACAGAGAAGCTCCATTTGACAGTGAAATGCTTAAAGCCCTTTATTCCTCCAAAGGATCTCCTGGCAGCCCAAGTGTCTGAGGCAAATCTGACACCAGCATTCAATGACAGCACAAACTCCTGTGAGGTGACAGATGAAACCAAATCTGTGCTGTTTTTAAATGCCACCTGCATAAAAACAGCCCAGAACACACATAGGAGACTTGCTAAAGCAACAGGGAACACAAACACTAGGACACAGGCCTGAAACAACCACAACACCACGTGGAAGCCATGAACAAAAATGTGTCTGGTGCTCCAGGTTTAGCTCAACCTGTCAAGTTCAAGACGAACACTTAACACAAAACCACTTCTGAGATTTGCAAGAGGGACTAAATCAAACCTCCTACTTAAAATTTGGTTTCAGCCATGCTTTCCTTTCCCTTCCCCAGCCCTGACAGAGTTTTGGGGCTTTGCAGAGCATCACAAAGGAGTTCTTCCCCCTCAAAAAGGCATCTGGAAAGGGCTTCCTACAGCACAGCCTTGGTGAGGCCTCACCACTCAGGTGACTCACCAGAGCCATCCCAGACAATGGCTGTAAGGAAGAAGCCACATCAGTGCTAGGAAGCCCTCGCTCTTGAGGAGGTGGAGGATCAGCACCCCCAGCATTCCAGAGTCAAGAGACCAATCAACCCCAAACAAACCAGAGCAAAGCAGATTCTTCCTTCTTCCAATCACAGCCCTGATTGGAGCCACTGAGATGAAGTTCAATCCTCCCCTGGCACAGGGAGATTTAGAGCTGTAACACACAGTTGGTTTGTTAAACAAATTTATCATTAAGGTTTAGCCTTAAATCTGTTCTTTTTGCATGAGGAAAAATATGACATGGGCAAGGCTAGGAAAAAATGTCAATACTCTTTTTCCCTCCCCACATCCCTACCATCATATTACCAAATGTTATTACCATCATATCTCCAAGTAAGTTAAAACGTATCTTGTAAGTTTTGGTAGCACCAAATTCTATCCCTTCCCTTCTTCTATCCCCATGTTGTAAACTGGAACACACTGGCCCAAGAGCATCACAGAATATTCTGAGTTGGAAGGGACACACAAGAATCATTGAGTCCAACTCTAAATCAAAGCATAAAAGGGTTTGGCAAAAATAAACATCAGCCTTCCCTGTGCACACATGAAAACCCCTCGCTCCTCTGGCATAGCTTTACATATCCATGAGCATCTACACACCTTTAGCAGCTCCCAGAATAATTTCAACAGCTGGATGTTGGGTTCCAAGAAGCTGCAACAAATCCAGAGTCCACACTGGACTTAGTCTGCACCTCCCCTCCTGCTTTGTTCCAGACAGGTCAGTGAGTGCAGTGGCTGCTGCTTTTTATTTGTAGCATTGAAGATTATTCTAAAATTGCACATTTAAATAAAACCAGTAGTTTCAATCCAGTATGCATGATTAAAAGCTATCCTGTCCACACAATGCAAAGATGTTTTCTTTCTTTTCAAAGCCCAAATCTAACAAGTGAAACAGAAGAAATGTATTACTTTGGCTGCAAATGATTTAAAAAATCTGGCTCAACATTCTGCTTGTCCATTGTGGTGTGTAATTGAGATACTCCTGTAGGAGAAAAGATTCCCCAGTCAGCTCCCTCTTCCACAGTTACGTGGGAACAACAATACTCTTGGCTAGCAAAATGAGAAGAGCAAGATCTGCATTTCCACCTGCTTGTTCCAAGGCCTGAAGAGCTTCCTGTGGGGTAAAACCAGCACCGAGGATCCGGTCAACATCAGCCACAGGGAAAGCAGGGGGTGGAAAAGCCCCTGTGGTCAGTCTGGTATAGGCAGCTGGAGGGCTCAGTGGTGGTTCCTCTTGCCCACCCACTGGCCACAGACCTTCAGGAGCAGCACTGCCACTTCTGCCAGTTGCTCCTGTGAACAGCCTCTGAGTATCCTGTGGTGCTCCTTCACCCAAAGCAGATGTGGAGGAAACGGGTGCGCTTTGCTCTGAAGTTGGACTTGGTGGACTCTGAGAACCTCTTGCCAAAACCTGCCTCTGCTCTGGGCTCTGCTGCTGGCCAGGGGTTGCTGCAGAACTCACCACACACACATCGCTCTTACCTGAACTCTTCTGCCTCTCTAAAGCATCTCCCCCAAGCACAGGCTGCCCAGGACTGCTGGACCCAGTGCTGCTGTACTCTCTGCCAGAATCACAAGGTTGGCTCCCCTCTGCTCCCCCACCCTCAGACCTTGCCTCAGCGAAGCAACAGCTCTGTTTCTGGCTGGCTGGATCCGAGCCTTTCTGCTCACCTTCAGGAAGTCCCTTCTGCTGCACTGCTGGCTCTCTGTGAACTATTTCCAGCTGTGAGACTTCTTCTGAGGCAAGGATCTTACATTCCCCTTTCTGACGGATAACCAAGAGTTTATGAAGCTCTTTCAAGGCTGATGCTAGAGGGAAACATGATTCTTCTGAAGGTCTTCCTGGATCTGTGTCCAGCTGTTGGGTTCTGGAGGGGGAAGAGCTGTCTGCTGCTGAATTAGCCAACTCATGATGCTCTACAGGAATTTCACTAGTGCTCTTAGACTGCAGGACATCACTGGTGGAAAGTGGATCACTCAAGGAGGACAGAGACTTCAGCAACTCCACCTCCATGGACAAGGCTTCTGAGTTCAGGTGGGATACATGTCTGTTCTCAGTCTGCTGCTTCTGCTGCCTTGCTGAGCTCTGCACTTCAGCTGCAGCCTGCTCCACTGCATCTACTTCCATGGAGGTTTCCATGTGCACATGGCTAGAGGAGGCTGACAGTTGGGTACTCCCTTTCACACAGGAAAGACATGCTCTCTCCCATCCATCTCGCATTTCCATGGGAGGATTTTCTGGCTGTTTGGCTTTTGCCACAGCAGGTTTCTCAACCTCACCAACACAGAAAGGAGGTTCTGGATCAGTTGTCTCAGTTTGCTCCTCAAGATGTTCCTTTTCTGGCTCTTTACACATCCAATGATCTGTGGGAAGTTCATGTTTTTCCTCCTGCGATGAAGACAGACAGATATCTTTATCCTGCCTGTGCTTGGCAGCAGTGTTATCCAAATTGACTTTTTCCAGAGGATGTTCCTGACCATGATCTTGTCCTTTAGCATTACATTCCTTTAAAATGTCAGCACTAAATATTTCTGTGGGTGTCTTCTGTGAAAGGCAGGCTGGATTGGAGCAGGTTCCATCTCCGGTGTGTGGGGAAGGGTCACTGTTTGCCAAGGAAGAGCTATTGGAATGATGCTGTGATACCAGAGGTTGTTCTTTTTCTGGGGTTATCTGGTGTTCAGGTGAAGAGTTGACAGTTCTAGGATCAATGGGCTCTGCAAGACTGGATTCAGATGAGCAAATTGAAGCAGGGGCAGAGACAGAACGATCAAGTAACTGATTTGTGGGATTACAGATCTTGGAATTTAGTCCTGAAGACTGGACTGGATTTTGAAACCCATCAGAAGCTGGTAATGAGGGCATTTCCAGTGAGGTAGTTTCTTTGTCACTATTCTCTATAGAAGACAGAAGGAAAGGAGCAGTGAGGACACAGCAGAAGTACCGTGGCAGCACAAACTGAAACAGGTGGCTCTAAATACCTGGTCTGTGGCCCACTCCAGCTGCAGTAAACACACACTACATGCATCAAGGCTTCCGACGTTCTGTTTGGATTAGGAAACAAACACACCAAACTCGTGTTAGCATTCAGAGCACACACCATGCATGGTTACATTTCTGCACAGCTCCCCTCCTGACTGTCCGACACAATGGCAGGGAGGCTGCAGGGGCTCCTGCCTCCCAGAAAGATTCTGCCTGGCAAATGTGGCACATCAAGGCAAGAATAACTCTGCCAGAGCACAATTTAAAGGCTGTTCTGTACTGTCTATGCCACAGAGCAGTATGTGGGTAATACTAGATGCTTGGTAAACTCTACACAGTATAGCACATGTCTAGTGCTGTACTCCTCTGTCCTCCCTTTGGCTAGAGATACTCAGGAGACACATTTCAGGGATATGGGAACCGAGATGGCTACACAGTTCTTGGCTTGTGCTCCCAGCAGTGCCATCAGGACCAAGAGAAGGTGTCCAAACACCAGCTGGCTGCAAAAGGGAAGTGTATAGGTTGCAGGGGGAAAGAAATCCCCAAAAGAAAAGAACTGCTTCCCAAGACTGGGAAGAGCAAAGGCAAGGAGAAGCAACCAGAAGTCAAGCCCAGCTTACTGCTTCCTTGTCCTCACAGAGAGCAGATGAATTGCAGATCTCTATCAGAAGCACTAAGCACTGGCTGTGGTTATCAGGGGAGATTAAGTGACCTTATCTTGCTGACAGTCTGATCTTGCTGATGTATCATGGCTCTTGCGCTCGTTAAATCACTCACAAGACCTTGCAGTACCACCAGTCCTGACACCACAGCCCTGTCTACCCAGGATCACACACCCAGGTTCTGTGCTCTGTGATTTGCTGCCCTTCCCCTTCTCAAGCTCAGTGGTCTTAAACACACACCACTGGTTTTGCTGGAGTCTCTTTTTACAGGAGTACTGGGGCACAGCTTGCCATGCCTACACCTCCAGCCAGGATTCCCTTTAAATTCATCAACACATCAAAAACCTGCCTTTCTGTCCTCAGCCTCGTTCCTTTTATTCTGTTAACTAAAACCAGTGCAGTACCTGCTGTGATACCACTCCACTGCTCATCTTTCCTAACAGTGGCAAAGAGCTTTCTGACAGAGGATATGGATGAAAATCAGAGAGATCCTTTCTGTTTGTATGTAGAATAAGTACATCCATGCTCTCTGCTCCCAAACCAACCCTTCAGGGAGGAATCAGAACTGTCTTTTGACCTGCTGGATCATTAATAAGGGTCTGAGCAGACACATCAGGGATTTGCATTTAGGTAGCAGCAAGAGCTAGTTTTCTGCCAAGCACTCCTCAGTGTCCTCCTTCTCCTGGGGTAGCCACAGGAGCCGAGTCCCAGCCCCATCTGGGATATGGATCCAGCTAAAACCGGGAACAAACAAACTCCTCCTCACTAAGTGCACCATCAGGGATAAATTCCTCTCTGTACCAGGAGCAGCCCGAGTTGTTTGTGGTGGCAGTGACTTGGCCAGAGGCTGCCTGGATGAAAAGGTGTGTGTGGGATGAACTGCCTGGTTACAGTTCCTCTTCAGCAAAACAGATCCCGTTTTGTTGCCAGGTTTGTAAATCCTCCATGAGCACAGAGCTCCCCAGTGGTGGGAAACTGGCACAAAAGAGCATCAAGCCCTCAGAGGTAAATAAGGATGTGGAGGTCCCAGTTCTCAGTGAAGCCCACCAGGACTCCACTACCATCTCAGCTGCCCCACATAGGTGCTGAACTACCAGCAAGGCAGCTGATAGAAATCATGAGGCTCCCTGTAGTGGGCTTCAGGGGAATTAAATAAAGCTCAAGGATAATCTAGGTGCATTCAAAACAAGCACTTTAATAGCCTTCAGGTGCAGGCAGCCATTTGTGTTGTACCAGCTCCTGGAAGCCAGCAAAAATTCCTGCTGTTATAAAAGAACACACTTGTTGGGGGGAGTTGAACTTCTTTGGAGCTCCATCATATTCTCTTTCTGTTCTTCTTTCGTTTTCTGGTTTTTCCTTTCTTTTCCTTTCCTTTCTTCTTGGTTTTCTTGGTACCACCTAGCAGCAACTCAAGTTTTGAAAGAGAGAAAGAGGGCATGTGCTGACATTTTAGGATGCAGCCAACAAAAGCCTATGGTTTGGTACTGTGGCTGGTACTGTGTCTAGAACTGTCAGGACTGTCACAGTCAATCTGAACAAGAGCCACTTTAGTTCTGTGCCTGGGTGTTCTATTAGCATTAAGAGAACACACAAAATGGATTTCTGATTCCCATAAATCTTTTACATTCCTCTAGGGTTCAGCATCAACAGAAAGTGTCCAAGTGCTGACTAGCCTGAACAAAGCCTCATGGTCCTTAGAACTGTATGTGATACATAAGCAGCTTGGAATTAAGTCATTTCAGGCACTTTTCTATTTAAAAAACTTATCTAAAATGCTTTTATTATAAAAACTCACCGTTTGGGCTGAGGTTTGCTTGTTACCTAGCTCTCTTTCAACAGAGAACTAAATCCAAACAACTACAGTATCTGCAAAGCTTTATCCAAAGTGGAAATAGATTCCAAAAGCTAACCTATCCGGCTCCAGGTTTTAACAGGAACAGAACTAATATTTACATCTGCCAGACTGTGGGAACAGACAAAAGCTCAAACTCCTGAGCCTGACCTTTAGCAACAACAAAACCCAATCAGGAGATCAAATCCATGTTTACGTTTCTCTCTACTGGCTGCAATTTCAGTTAATAAACATTCAAGTTTGGCTAGAAAAGTCACACATTTAAACTATTTCTTACTGATTCATTAAAGCCAGACCCTCCTTCTGAGGATTTTTGCATTTCTGGAAAGCTTACGTTCTTAGGATGGAAAAAAATTGGCCAAAGAGAGCAATAAGTGCTTCCCTTAATGTTCTCATCTCCATTATTTAACTTTCATTATTTATAGTAACTAACTGCTTACTCTTGTCAAACAGTAATTGGGAAGTATTAAAGAAAAATTTCAGTGCATTTCAACTAGATAGATAGTTAAAGATATATAAAATTTAGTATCTAATGAATATATAACATGTATGGTTATTTTCTCATTTCCATTTTAAATATAGGAACACTAGAGTCTTAAAAAATTAGTAAGAAAAATGTTGAAATAAACTTGATCAGCTTAAACCTGACCCAGCAGAGTTCTGTGTGTAAGAAGCAGAATTTACCACGTTCTTTCAGCAGAAAAATGAGGAGTAAAACTCAAACTCTAGAGAACTCTTAGATATAAAATGTTATCTTTAAAAGTTCCAGAAAAGTCTTAAGGAATACACCCTGATGTATTCACAGCTTTTCTGGAACAGCAGGGAAAAAATAATTAACTTCCCCTTCTGCTAAAAGCTGAATTAAGGGAGGAGTCGAACAGAAAATTTGAGTTTCAGACCGGTTTTGGCTCATAGCTCAGCTTTCAGCTATTTTTGCTGAAAATAAAATCACTTAACTAAATTCTGCAGCCACTAAAACTCTGTGTAGCCATCATATCTGTGCAGTGTTTGGATTCCAGGGATACTGGGAATAAAACTGCAGGAGGGTGAAAGCTCTCTTTGCAGGTCACATTTAAGACTGAGGGTGTTAATTCAGCTTTTGAACCTTAGAGCAACTGCCAGGAGGCAATTTCCCCTCCAAGGGCACGAGCACCATTCCAGGGAAAAATGCTGAAATAGTGCAAATTCTAAAAATTGTCATGAACTTTTGTCACCACTACAGCTGCTCTATTCTTATGTGGTGCAGCCAATACAACCAGGGTTTTGGGAGCCTCCCCAAAGCTGTGCTCACACGAAGCTGCAGCTGAGCCACGTCCCTGCCGGGCACGACAATGTCATCCTGGCCACAGACAACCATTAACCTCCATGCCTTGAAAGCCAGAAAACCAGAGCGGGTGGGAAGCTGCAGGGAGAGCACAAATTAAACAGCAAACAACCCCAAGTGGCTTTGTGGAGATTTTGCAGCCCAGAAAGGAAGAGAGAAGAGCACTTAGAGGCCACAAGCAAGAATAAAGCCCCTTCTCTCCACCCTTTACTGGCTGATGCTGCTCCCAGGAGCTGGAAGAAGTGCTCACAGACATCCTGACATGCAGAAAAAAAACCAACAAAAAAAGCAGGGATTCCTATTTCTGCTGGGCTCCTGCTGGTACCTGCTTCCTCTACAGATTTCTGTATTGCCTCTGCGAGCTCCTGGTCAGCGATGTCCTCGGGCCGCACGTCATCGCGCCCCGCGCCGTACGCCAGCCGAGCACACTCGGGCAGCTCACCCTCGGGCAGGAACGAGGTCTGAGAGCCTGTGGTGCCAATCACCAGCACATTCTTCTTGAGATCAATGGAGCACTGCAAAAGAGCATCGACACATCAGGGGCCTGCGGAGAGCCAGGCGGCTTCTGGAGAAAAAGGGAGAGACAACGTCAGGCAATCCATCTCCAACGGGACGGTTCACAGCAGGTAAGGGTGGGCCAGGAGTACCAGCTCTAACCAAAGGGCTCCGTCTGACTCAATTTGTAATAAATCATTCAGTTGGAAAGCTCTGAGCATCTTTGATCACAGCAAAAAGCTCCAGGCAGCAGCCAGACACCCTAGAGCTGTTCATGATGGATGTTGTGTATGTGCTTCCAGCCTGGAAGACAACCCACCACCAACTCTCCCCAGGAAAATCCTATGAATTCACAGGCGAGGCATTTATGTTGCACTTCTCTCTAAATCCGCAAGAGCTGTTTCAAAAGAATTTTGATACCTGATGCCTCTTAAGCATATCCAATCCTAGAAGCATGTCCATGGGCTGCTCTTCAAGGATTGAGAAGGAGCACGCCAGGAAATCCCCTTCTATCTGCACCTGAGCTGAAACACAAGGGAGAGAAGTTCACACTACATCACGACAAATCAGCTTTGTGTTCTTCCCACGTCCAGGGAAAGTTCTGGGCAAATCTGAAACCCATCAGCACTCTGATGCACTGTTTTGGTCACATAAAGTCCAGCCCTGTGCAAGCCCCAGGACTGCCAGGCCTGCCATGGTCCCAGAATAATTATTTTAAAAGATGTGCCTAAAAACCTCGAGTCCTGCTTCTCTGACCCTCCAAGCTTGAGTGGCTGCAAACAGTTTAATTAGAGCACAAGTCTAAGCAGCAGCAACAGCAAACATAATTGATTTTTCAGAATAAGGACAATGTCCTCCATCCAGAAAAGCTGCACAAGAGCATAGAGAGGCTTCTCTTTCCAAAGGAACAGCAAACACTGCACTGTGCTGGAACCCTTCCTGAATAGCTTACCCTGTCCAGCTGTCCCACCCAAAACAGGGAAGATTGTAATGTTTCACGTTCACCTCAGGTTTTACCCCCCAGAGAACGTGTCCTCTATGTGTGCAGGAGCTGGGACTCCCTCACCTCAAAGTGTAACAGTAATGCCATTAAAATACAGCAGTAAATGAGACAGAAAACAGAGCTTTGTACCCAAGACAAACATTGCAGATGCACTTTGATTTTACTCTGCAGGAGCTCTTAACAATTATAGCACCAGTTCCCAGCGTCAAGGTTGCAGGAAATCCAGTCAAACCCCTGCTAAAGCTGCCCCAGAAATGCCAGTACTTACCTAAGTGCACTCTACCAATGATTTTCTGTGTCCCAACACCCTTAGCAATGCCAGCCCACCGCCGATCCACCAGCCTCATGATGTTGCACCTTTCGGCACAGGCTTGGCTCATGATGGTCATCTGAGCACCTACCAGCAACAGAACTCGTGTTAAATCCTGATGGCTCAGCATAAACTTGTATTTTCTCCTGGAAGAGCTTATGATCTGGTACTCAGTGGCTGGGAAACCAACCCACCTGCCCCACAGCATAAAAACTTCCTGTGACTCCCACTGTGCTGACCTGGCTACCCACACACAGGTTAGCACTGACCATTACTGTAGGGATGGAACAACCCCAAGAACTTCACCTTGCAGAGTATGGATGGGAACCACCACATTAAAGGTGTGTGAAAGCCCCTTGTCTGCAAAATGAGATAAGACACACACACAGCAGTAACCTTCCAAGAAAGGAAGTCCCAGAAACTATTCCAGGAGCCCTAATCCAGGGTGTTCCCACACTGTTTCTCCCAATAATCTGCTCTGCTCACCCAGGCTGTGCTCAGGGTTCAGTAAAGTGCTCCAAAATCTTGTCATGCAGTGCTTTATTATAGGACTTTTTGGGAAAACTACTGGAATGTTTACTGTTGCCCTCAGTGAGGGAAAGTGTGGAGAAAGCACCTGAATCCACAAAGGCTTTCACAGGGTGTCCGTTGACTTTGCAGTTGATGTAGAGCATTACAACCTGCCCAAAGCTCTCGGGTGCCTCTTCCATTGCTATCGTCATGTTCTCTTCAATATTTTGTTGCCTGAATTTTAAGGAGAAGAGAGAGTAAAATCAAAATAAAAAAACCAGACCTTGTAACATCCCTCTGACACACAGACAGAGCTGGAAATTCCACCTGCTGCTGCTCACCTTACAAACACACATTTAAACCACAGCAAAGGCTGTGGTTTCCTTAGTGAAACACAAACCTAGGAGCTGAAGATTGCTAGGAATGATCTCAGCTCAGTCCAGAGACACTGAGTCACTCCCTAGCAGCTACTGCCCCTTCCAACCCCTGTCTAGCTCACACCTCAGCTCCTGACAGCCCTGTGTTGCCAACAGGAACCTGCCAACCAGTTAACCTGGAGAATTCAGAGCAAGAAACCTGTGGATTCATTAGTCATGCCAAGGGTACACAGAGATGTTGCTAATAGCTACATCCCTGGAATCCCATACAGCAGCTGAACACTAAAGTCTTCAGGTTTCCCTGGTATCTTTCCTTTTCCAGGCATCAGAAGGGAGGGAGGTGAGCACAAGGGCAGAAAGAACACCATCATGAGCACCAGCCCTTGGTGCAAATTCAAGCCGACAGAAAAAACGCTCTTCAAGAAATCCTTCACAGCCCCAGATAACCTTAGAAGTGATGGGCATCTGTAGTGACTGCATCCAAAGCAGCTGTATCTCCCCAAAGATGGGGAAAAGGCTTAAATTCTGATGCCATTTCATTTTTCACTGAGTGGGGTGTGAAATCTGGGGAGGGCTCAGCCCAAACAGCTGCAGAACCTTGGGTACATCCCCTTTATCTGTCCCTCACCTAAGGAAGAATGGAAGCGTTCCTGTGCCTCTGAGCAACATTTCACTTTCTACAAATGTCTATTTTCTGCATTGCTGAGTGTTTATCTGGCACCAATACCTTGTCAGCTGTAACATGAGACCACTGCTACCACCAGTGAATTCTGGTTCTGACCAACAATGGGTCTGCACCAGACAGACACTTTGTTATCAAGCAAAAACCACCAGCCATGACCCAGCTCCAGGATTTACCACTCAGCTGCTGGAAAGCAGCAAGAGGGAGTGAACTGATGAGCAGGATGCATTTCTGCAGAACTTCTCATCAGTGAATTAGCCAGACACAGAACAATTAGCAGGATGCAAAACCAAATCTCAAGGGCAGCTGGGAGAAACAACACCATGTTACTGTGCAGAGCTCAGCTGGGAGACAGCACTGGCCCAGCTCTTGGGTTCAAAACACACTCCAGGCATCAGATTCGCACCCCCCAAGAGGAGATGTGCTTTCCATACATCTCCTGGACAAGTGCTCCAATCTCAGGAGTGCAGCAGTTCAGGCAGCTCCAAGACATCACATGCACAGACAACAGTGCTGTCACCTCACATCACACAATGCCAGAAGGGTTTGGGTTGGAGAAACCTTAAAGCCCATCCAGTACCACTCCCTGCCATGGGCTGGGACACCTTCCACTATCCCAGGCTGCTCCAAGCTCTGTCCAGCCCTGAATACTTCCAGGGATGGGGCAGTAACAACTTCTCTGGACAACCTGTGCCAGGCCCTCAGCAGGAGCAACACTCTGTGATCTCAGCTGGACACATCTCAAGGATGGGGTGCACCTCCACACTCCTGAATTCCAACCTTCTCAGGTGCAACGATGGCTGAGAGCATCACCCTGCAAACAAATTCCTTGACACAGGGCATGTGTTTAGATTCTGCCTTCTCTCAGGAAAAAACACCATGGATGGAAGCACACAGCAGCTTTTTCTCCCCAGAGACGACCCCAAAGCCTACAAAACCACTTTGGTTTGTTACCTTATGTCTTCTTCTATCTTGGCCTGTGCCTCGAGATCAAAGGGGTCAGCGGAATAGAGCCGGATCCTCTCCTGCTCGCGCCGGGCTCGGTCCTGTTGTTGTTCCAGCAACACCCTGGTGAATTTCTCTGCGGGAACAAGGAGATAAAGAAATGCTTTTTACTGGAAATTACTCTCGCAAATCAAATTCTGGCACAGCAAACACTTCTTTTGATGCCAGCTGAGGAACAAACTCAGCAGCACACAGAAAAAAAGCTTCCTCTGAGGGCAGCGCGGATGGACCTCGGAGGATCGGTGGCAAACCTGGCAACCTGCCGAGATGAAAAGCAACTGGACAGAGCTCGCTCTCCTCGTGTCCCTACCCAAACACTGCACAATCAATTTCCTGGCGCATACATTTTTACAGGGAAAAAAATTTAAAAAACCCCCAAAGTCTAACGACAAAACCTCCTTCAAAGTTTCAAGGAACATAGCAAAAACAGAGATTACAATCCCCAATGCTGAATGCCTACCACTGGAACCAGCAGGTAGCCAGGTTTAAATGCACATTTTAACACCACAGTTTTTGGATTCCCACTTTCCAGATGGCCTCTGGCCATTTTTTACACTTGAACAGGATCATGTACATCCCCAAAAGGACTTGGCAGTCCGTGCAGATCTGCACAGAGGGGAGGTTTGGGTTTGCTTCCAGAGATGCCATTCCCAGGTTCTGTGTTATGTGTTCAAGAAGGCGCTGGATATATTTCACTTTTGGATTTTTGAAATCAGGCTTCTGTACAGCAGGTGCCTTTATCCAGCACAGCCACAGGGCACGGATCTATGCAGATATTTGGAAATCCAAGCTGGAGCCGAGCTGGATCAGTGCCTGAACACTGCCAGTAGCAGCAGTGCAGCACAATAAGGGCAAAACCAGCCCAAACCTCTTTGTCCTGACAGTCCAGTGAGGCAATTTGGGAATGAAAATGCACATCCAGGTCAAAGTTTGATGTGCACAGACCAGGCAGAGCAGCAGAGGAACCAGTTCTGGGTGTCTTGAGCTTAACCTCTGGTTTCCTGTGCCAAAAGCAGCACCCCTGCTTAAGGTGTTGGGAAAAACTCCCAGCAAGATGCATGAAAAAGCCTGAGAGTGCAAGGAATGTAGCTTCAGCTCTGGATATGAATTAAAAGAGTTAAAGCAGGTTGACAATATCCATGGAAATTCCTTTCTGGTTTCCTCTAACACAGAGAAATCACTCAGATGTTAACTCTGCGAGTGGATAAAATCTCCTGCTAGAAGCTCCCTCTCTTTATTTATTTCTCTGCACTCAACAGGATCTATTTCCCAACTAAACATCCTGCAGAGATTCAGGAGCTCATCTGCTGCTGCCCAAAACACCTCTTTTTTCATACCTAAAGGACACCAGAGTTCAAACTTTCCACCACATAAAGAACGAAGGACTAACATCAGCTGCAGAGGAATTGAATGACGAGGTCTCAAATGTGCCCAAAACACACAGACACTTCCAAGATTAACAGAAACATACGCATTTATGACTATTTCTATTGAGAAAATTCCTAAAAGCCACCATGTCCTTGTTCTTTTCCCTCTCCCTTTCTGCAGTTCACTTCCACAGCACATGATCACTATGGACAGAGCTGGGTTTGGAGTGTGCTGCTCTCTGCTGAGTCCCAGCAGGATCTGGGATACAGCAAACACACCACCTTTATTGCAAAATGTGCAGTAAGGAGTGTCTTAGTGTAAAAATCAGGAGCTGAGTCACTCGTGTTCACAGACATTCAAATTAAGTGTGCATCTGATATTTCTGAGTAGGAGATATTAAAGAGAATATTAAAGATGCCAGGCAGGAGAAATATACCCAGAAATGGAGAAACTCTGCCTTGAATGCTCCCAACAGGCACCTTCTATCTGCACCATCAAGGAGCCCGGCAGGGATAACCCGGACCTGCCTCTGATGGGAGCTGACCCCGCCCAGCTCTAAGCCCCGCTCACCGAGGTCCCCGCTCAGCAAGGCCTCGGCCAGGGGCGGGTTGCGCTCCTTCAGCAGAGACAGCTCGTGGGGGTTGGCCAGCAGCATCTCCCGCAGCAGTGCGGGGTTGTCCAGGCCCTGAGGGAACGAGGGCGCGTCCGGAGGCGAGGGGCGCGGACGCTGTGCCGGGGGCTGATGCTGCTGCGTGGATGTCCCGGGAACGGCGATGCTGCTGAAATCTATCCTCGGCAAACCTGAAAGGAAGAGCACAGGAGTCAGTGCTTCATGGTTGTAGTTGTGTTGGTAAAACCACGGTAAGGATGAGCTGCCCTCAGCGCTGCACGAGAGTAGATTCTGACAGCAGCTCATGCCAGAAGTGTAGCCACGGCCCCAGGTTACTGGGTTAGCGATGCTGGTGCATTTATGTAACTCATCTCGTCTGTCTGCCCCGTTTTTAATCCCCTGAAATATACTTGCTAACTAGCTATTCCCAGCTTCACAAACATGAATCCCTCAAGGAGCGACTGCAGGGCTAAACCCAGTGGCTCTGAGGCACTTCAGAGTCTCTTGGGTTAAAAATAAGCAGGGGGGAAAAAAAGAGTAATAACATTCCTGCAGACCTGCATTGCAGGTACCCATCCTCCAGCTGAGGCAGGACAAGGACCTCAGCAATGCTTCTGCGTCCTTCTCAGCCTGTGGCACCTCTTCTAGGGATATTTTATGACAGGGATTTGCTAGGAGTGGCTGTGGAAGGCAGGACAGAGGCTCACGGCTCTGTTCAGGCATTCCTGGAGGAGCCTTTGGCATGCACATATGATTAAGCCACTGGGCTTGGCAAGATGTGGCTTCTCAGGGAATCTGCCACAAGACAGATAGAGGACACATATCCACAGAGGCTGTTCCTGGGTCTGAGCCACTCACCCTGTGCCATCGCATCTAGCGGGAAGGGAACTGGTGGTTGTACAAAAACCTCACACGCTTTTATCAAGCCTGTTCTGATCCAGTCACCTGCTCACTGCCTCCACACTTGCCCAAAGGAACAGTAAAATGGTATTGGCTTCCTCAGAATAAAACAATGAAACAGAAGCCCTCTGGGTCATTTACACGCCCCCCTCAACTCACCCCAGGCACTCTCCCTCCCTCTGCACTTTGTGCAGAAGGTGCTAAAGGACACTGACAGGAGCTGGTATTGGGTAAGTGTTGATGAATCTCTGCAGGCTCAGGCAGTGCTGGCACGGAGCCTTTCTCACCTGGGAAGCGCATGGAAGGCCGTGGCTCCACTGTCTCCTTCTGGCGCAGGATCACCACATCCCCATCCTTCAAGCCATAGGAGGCCAAGGACCTGTTGTTGTCGGTCAGCGGCCGCTCTGCATAAACAATCTGTGCCAGGAGAGTCAGCAGCACCAAGCAAAGAAAAAGTTTAAAAAAAAAAAAAGCAAGTTCTTTTGTTATAGAGGAAAGAAGAAAAAAAACGTTCCAGTAAATTCTCTGGATTAATCTCAAGCTTCAGAAAGGAAGGTGTGATGTTCTCACAGACCCAGCCTCAGGCACTGCAGGGCTTCAACTTGTTCATGGCTGGACATCATAGGGTTAGTGTTGCTGAAATCCAGCTGTGGTTTGACAACCGGCACCACAGAGATGGGCTGCTCTCCCCTGATCAGAGGCCAAGATCATTAGAAGGAAGCAAGTCTTGACTGGGACTGTCTGTCCACATTCCCAAACTCCACAAGCTACAGACGTTTTCTGCAGCATTCCCTGCCCCAAGTCATCACCTACTGACCCTGGACCAACTGCAGACATGCCAGCAGCAGCACCAATACAGGTAGACCCAGCAATGATCCAGCCCAACATCCAACATTCTGCCTCTTCCCACAAAACAGCTCCCTAGAATAACCAGTTTTACAGGGACCTCAATCATTAGCTCAGTGCTTTCCAGTTCACTCCATTGATGCAACTCTCCAGACTCAGGGAATCCAAAGGCTCTGCTCCTGAGACTACCATCAGCCCATGCAAAGAACTAACTTCTTGTGACTACAAAACACACATATCACATCCATTTCTGTTTTGATAACCTGGTTTAACAAGGGGTCCACAGAGTAAACATAATCACTGAGATAAAGGTGAATAATCCCCACGGAATATTTTCATGAACATCAGAACTGTAACACCTACAGAGGCCCTAAGTTGTGAGAAAGCCCAAAATGTAACATTCAGCTGGAACAGAAGCTCCCCAAAATGGTATCTAGCACCAGGAAGGTTTCTGTGCTGTCACTGGAGCACAGCGACACCAGGCAGATCAGCCCAGTTGCCTCCTGCCCTGGCAGCAGCCCAGAGTACAGAGAACTTGGCCTAAACCCCTCAGGCACACGATCAAATTTCACAAATACCACCTTGTTTAGCCAAACCGCGTCTCTTTGGGGGCTGGAAAAGGCCAGTTCAGCAACAACACGTTTTCCACAGGTCGGGACTGGCTGAGGCACGTGGGAGAAGCTTTCACAGTCCTGGCGTGGATGGGCTGTGGCTCTGCCTGATGCTATCACAGGGAGCAGATCCAACAAGATCCCAAAAAGACAATCACTACCTGTCTTAAGGTCTGGTTGACGCTACAGACTTTCACTGCTTCACTCCAGCAACTCCAACATCTTACACAAACTCTTCCTGTAGCACTTGGCAGTGGAGACCCATCGTCAGCAGCAGTGCCAAGGCAAGACACAGGCAGGAGGGACACAAATGACCAGGAGCTCGTGAGGCACCAGAGAATTGGGAAGCACACACCAGGAACCAGGTAGGAGCTTCCTGCCTCTTCCCCACCACCACTGTGTGCAGCCTCAGCACTGCCTCATGCACCAGGTCCCTCTCAGGACCCATGTGCAGATTTGAAAGTGAGTGGTCTCTACTTCACACAACACCAGCAGCACCACCAAGGTCAGCTGGTGCTGGCAGAGCCCAGCACGGCCTCTCATGTTACCGGCCTGAGTCAGTGCCGCAGCAGCAACAGCCAGTGTGTCATAAATCCCAGCCACACACACAAATCTGAAATGGCAGATTCCTTGTGCAGACGCTCTGGAAGAGACGAGTTAATCAGTTTAAGTGAGGCTTTACCTCTGTCATCTTGCTGGGATTGGATTTATGAGTGTTCGGCCTTACATCTCAGACAATGAATTAAGCGCCTGGCACTTGCGCCATGTCCATTAGCAGCATAGATTAATCCACTCCTGACCCATTCTGTTCTACTCTTAAAACGAACTGATTGGATTTTGCTGCCTTTTGATTGGTTTGTGGCAGTTCTGCTGGCTGGCAGGCACCAGACACGGGCTCTTTTGGAGGTGACTCAGACAGGGACACAGGCACCGATGGATTCACTGTGCATGATGCCAGAGGATAGAACCTTCCCACGGTGCAGGGAACCCCATCCAGGACTGCTGGATACCACCACCTGCAGCCATCAATCAAGCCAAATCCTGCACCCATCAAATATTCCTAAGCATGGCACAGATGGAAGGCACAGAGAGGAAATAAAGGAAGGGAAAGAATGAAGAGTGTGACTCTGCTGAGAGGCTCCCATCCCCTCTCCCACAAAGTCAGGGCCTTGGTGTGTGGAAAAGACTGGAAAATCAGATTATTTCCCCTTGCCTTGCCCAGCTCCTCTTATCACAGCCACCAGCAGCCACCTCTTATCTCACCGACCTGTGGCCACAGCCCTCCCTCTGACACCTCACAGCTCCTGCCCCACCGCACCCCAAACTGCAGCAGGAGGAATTCACTGCCCAAACCAGCAGAGAACAGGGCTGGGATTAACCCTTCTCCACATACTGAGTGGTTTACTCCACCCTGCATCACCCTTACAATGAAATTCATCCTCTCTAGTGCCAACACAGCACCTTCAATGCAACATTCACCTTGGTTGAGGGAAAAGGGCAGAAAACAGCCAAGTCTGGTAAAAGTAAAACGGCCTATTTATGACTTTACAACTAAAATCCTTCCACACAAGAAGCTGCTTCACTGATAACTTGTATCTTTGTAACTTTCTCACAGAATCTTTGATGCTGGAAAAGCCCTCCAAGACCATCAGGTGCAATCCCCAGCCAGTCCCCAGCCCAGAGCTCTGAGTGCCACATCCAGGCCTTCCTTGGACACCTCCAGGGATGGGCACTCCAACCCTCCCTGGGCAGCCCCTGCCAAGGCCTGATCACCCTTTCCAGGAAGAAATTCCTCCTGGAGTCCAACCTGTTCTCCCCATTGAAGGTCCTCAAACCACCTCACCTCAGGCAGAAAGAGGAGAGAGAGGAGTGGGAAATAACTGCCTGGAAAACACAACATGACGCGGCACAAGATGATGCACGAGTGGCAGATGGGTGAGCAGAAGGAAGGCAGAGGTGGCTACAAAAGCGCAGCACTGCTCCCCTTGCCTGGGGCTGGCAGTACCCAAACCCCACACAGGTCAGCTGTGCTGGAAAAGCTCAAGGGAACATCTGACAAAAAATGCATGCAGAGGTGACCCCTCATTATCCTAAATCAGACCCGGAGCTGCAGGTCACCATGACACAAGGGACAAAGGTGACAGTGAGGAGTTTATGCTCCAGTTCATGCCTGGAGAGGTCAAAGCCACCACAGAGTTCCCCACATGGGGGCTGTCCCCAGACCTGGGAGCTCACTGGTGGCTGTGACACAGCCACAGGAGGGTGGCTGGAGCACAGAACCTTTGTGTGAGATGGGCTCTCCTTTTCCACCTGCCCAAAATCTAGAGGTCTTTTATTTCTAAAAGAGAATTCACCCTACCTGGATTTCCTACCCCTGCTCTGAGACTGTTTCTCTCTCTTCACCAACCTCCCACTCCAAAACACAAGGCTCTCCTAAGGCAGAGGGAAAGCCAAACATCAGGAACCTGCTGGGTGAGGGACACCACAGCTCCAGGGCTGCCACTGCAGCAGCTCTTCCAGCGCTGACTAATCCTGGCTTGGCTGGAAAAACACTGATTTTAACTTAGACTGGGAAAAGGCTAGGGAAGCAAAAGTCACCACCGCAAAACTCCACAAACTCTGCCAGGCATGGCCGGCGCCGAGAAAAGGAGCCGACACCGCCCTGCCCAGGACAAACGAGGAGGAACGGCCAAAAATGCGGGACTGAACCCAAAATATGAGCAAACCCCAGACAGATGGCCCAGAGCCGCCCCCACACGCAGCCTCCCCCATGTTTTGGCACGCGACCGAGCCCTGAATCCGGGATGGAGGGGGATATTTGCTGGGAAAACTACACGGATGTGCCTGTTCGGTCCCCATACCTGTGTGGAAAAAAGGGAGGAAAAGACTGAATGTGCCCTTTCCGCCCCAGACCGAGCAGGGGCTTGAGAATAAATAAACCCTTTCCAGAACATTTCAACCCCGTTTCCTGGGGTTTGAGGAGACCACGGGCCACCACCTCCCCCGCGCTCCGACTCGTGTTCCCCTCGCTCCAATTCCTGTCCCGTTTAAGCATCAGATTCTTCCGAAAACTCAACATAAAAGAAACCAAAACAAACCCACATTATTTTCTGCCTTTCAGCTGCGCGGCGGGATCTCCTCCCTTTCAGCTGAACCTTTCCCAGAGGGACCACAGGTCACCGGGGAGTCGGAGCCCTCCCCCGAGTGGATTTTGAGGGAAAAGCGGTGCTTTTCCTCAAACTCGAAAGGCCCGCGAGGGAGGGGACCGGGAGGGACTCACCACCCCAAACTCCGGATGGCCGGGGCGGATCCCGGGATCCGACCCCGCGGGGCGTGGGGGACACAGCCGCTCCCAGCCCAGGAGACCCCAACCCTGAGGGAGAAGGGGGCACGGCCCCTCCCAGCCCAGGCGAACCTGGCCCGGGGACACTGGCCGGGCCCTCCCCGGCGCTCGGGGCGGGGGCAGGCCCTGACCTGGCTCTCTGCCGCCGGGATGCCTGATTCCAGCTCACAAAGGGCACGGAAGTTCTGCAGCTCGAAGTCGGCGTCCACCTGCAGGTTGAAGGTGATCTCGGAGCGGTCACGGCGCAAGCAGAACACGGTGAGCAGCATGGCCACCCCCACCCAGACCCGCCGTCGCCGCCGCCGCCGCCGCCGTCAAGCGCCGCCGTCGCAAAGCGCCCGCCCCGCCGGTCAGGCGCCCACGTCAATCGGGGCCGTCTGGCCAATCAGACAGCAGCGAATGGGAGGCCCCGCCCCCTCCCGCGCCTGCACGTGGGCGGTGCCGGAGGGGCCCGGGTGTTGCCGCCGGTGCCCGTGTCCCCAGCGCGCCTCTGGTGTCCCCGTGTCCCACGGTGGCTCCAGTGCGCCTCTGGGCTCCCTGTGCAGCCAAGGGATCCCTATACTCCTAGGCGTCACTGGTCACCGACGATCCCCGTGTCACCGGCGGTCCAGGTGTCCCCAGATGCCCTCCGGCAGTTCCTGTCCCCAGTGACCCCTGTGCCCCTGGTGGTCCTTGCGTCACCGGGGTTCCTCTGTCCACAGGGATCCCGGTGTCAATGTGCTTCCAGGGGATCCGTGTGACCCTTGGAGCTGTGTATCCCTTTGCCTCAAGTGGGGAGGGAGGTCCCTGTGTGCCAGGGTCCCTGCGCCCTCAGGGATCAGTTTGTCCCGAGGGTGCCTCTGCTCTCCCTGACAGTCCCTGCTGTCCCTAGGTGGCCCCCGGGGGTCCTGTGCCCCACCTTGGGTGTCCCTATACCCCTGGTGGTCCCTGTGTCCCAAGCCTCTGCCCCACCATCTTCATACTTTTATTCACTGGCACCTCTGACCCATCACTCCCAATGTAATTTCTCCACCTTCCATCCCAAAACAGCCCAGGCATGCCCCAAAAGCCACTCACTCCATCTCACACTTCTGCTCCCCGCTTCAGCTCCTCCACACTGGTTTTCTTTGGATCACATCTTCAGTTGTTTTTTTCCCCCTAGACCCCTCAGTGTGCATTTGGGGGTGATCCCTGTCCCTTGCCGAGCCTTTGGTGTATCCCTCAACTCACCTGTTTCCATTATGGGGCACAGGGTTTTGACGTGCCCCATCCTCCTCCATGTGCCTTTGGTAACACCCCAGACCCTTTGTTGTGCTTTTTAGGGTGTCCCAAGTCCCCCTGTGTGCCCCAGACTGCCCCTTTTTGCCTTTCAGCACTCTCCAGCCTCAGCACAATATCTGACTGTTCCCTCCCAGCTCACCCTGGGGAACGCTTGGAGCAGGGAGAGATGGGGACACAGCCCTCAGCTCCGGGAATGCATCCAAATGCCCCACGCCATGAATTCACCTCACTCCCAGCCAGGGTGAGAGGAACGAGACTTTATTTTGAACTGGGAGTTAATCTGCAATACAAATCATTCCAACCCTAATCATTCCAACAGTGGAGCAAAGCAAACATCGTGACTCATCTGTAAACACCTGAAGCATTCTGGTCCCAGGTTTGCAGACATTTTGGCAACAGATTCTCCCTCTAAAATTTAATTTTCATTCTCAATAACCGCCCCCACGTGTAAAAATAAAAAAGACCAAACACAGCCCCACAGCACATGGGCACCCACCAGTCCTTACACAGACACACAGGAGGCTCTGAGCACTGCCTGGCCCTCCTGGCACTGGGAAATGGCCCCCACAGGGAGCTCAGTCAGATTTCTCCTTCTCTTTCATGTGCAGAAAGACAATGCTGAACATGAAGAGGCCAACCATCATGGAGAAGGCGCCAGCGTAGTAGGGATATGCTGAAGGGATGAATCGCTCATACTGCGTGTGCTGGAGGGGACGCACAGACACCTGGCAGGAGACAGAGCAGCCCTTGCAGTCCAGCAGCCTGGGGCAGCCTTTCCTCCCAAGAGAGGGTGGGATTCGCTCCCCCACTTACCTGTGTGGAGGAGTAGAGGTGGGTGTATCCCAGCCGGTTGTAATCCACTTTGAACTGGAACACACCGTAGACGTCTGGCAGCTTGAACTGCACGCTGTATTTGCCACCTGAGGGAGAGACAGGGGTGACACCAAGGAGACACGAGAAGCTGTGGAAAGTGAAAACACTCCCAGGGCACCAATGGGGACCCCTTGTTCCTCTTGAGGGGATCCTGCCACTCCTCTTGACAGGGACCTACCGTTCCTCTTGAGGAAGGTGCGCACGAAGGGGTCGATGCGCACAAACTCCAGCTGGATGTCATCACCATCGAAGGGCACCCACTTGCCATCAGCAAGCTTCTCGATCACAATGCTGTACTCCTGGGACAAATTAATGCAATGCCTGAAAATGAGCCTTGACCCACTCTGAGCTCCAGCGCTCCCCAAATCCTGTCCACAGGGAGTGCCCCACCCCAGGCTGGCAACCTCACCACAAGGTCAGTGACAGTGTAGGCGTTGGGCGGTGCCAGCTCCCCGACACGGTGGTGGGACACGGCACCCACGCGCAGAACACCTTCCTCCTTGAACACCCAGCGGGACAGGGCCATGGCCAACTCGTAGTTACCTGTCTGGGAGTACCTGAGGAACAAGGGAGGCTGAGACAGCCAGGAAAATACCCCATGGCCCAAACCCAAACCCAAACCAAACAGATGTGAAAGCAACAAAACTGAGCTGAGCTTAAAGGAGTTGCTTTCCAAAGAGCTTTGTTCTGCAATGATAAAGGACGTGTCATCCCAATTCAACTCAAGCTTTCTGCTCCTTCCCGAAACATAAACATTTGTTGCCTCTGTCCTCAAAGCACTCCCCAGACATTCCTCAGGCGGGGAAGCCAACACACCTCTTGGAGCCAGGAGTGGCTTTCTGCACGGCAGAATTGAAGAAGGCATCGCTGAAGAAGTCAAGGGAGCCACTGAAGACGACGCGGGCGTTGTTGCGCGCCTGCAGCCCCGCGATCAGCAGCGTGTTCTTCCCCACTGCGTGCGGGTACTGTGGAGCAACCAGGGGCAACAGGGCTCAGCCCACTTGGGGATGCACAAAGAAGAGTTTGCTATGGGGAGGGACAGCCTGGCTGCAGTAGCACCAGCTGCAATTAAGGAGTAACCACAAAGCTCAGAAAAAGCAGGAATAGGATTCTGATACCACTCCAGTTAGGATGTATGCTTTGACGGAGAGATGATTTGATCTAGGGTGGCTTCTCCTCCAGAGCATGGAGGACACGTGTCCGTCACACTGAACACCTCCTCACCAGCAGAGAGGAAGGCACAATCAGGAAACAGCCAACAGGCCAACCCTTTCAAAATCAATCAGGAGATCAAACGCTCCAGGATTTTCCCAAGCAGCTGAAGTTAGAGGGACTAAATTGCAGAAGAACATCTCAAAACAGGAGAGAAAGGAAGGGAGCATACCTGAGTGATGGGCTTATCTGGGAAGAAGGAGTAAGAGGTAGAAGAGCCAGTCAGGATATCCAGCACAAGTGGGTTGTCGGGATCAGCCACCATCCTTGCAGGAAAAACCACAGTAAGCAGCATGAACACCTCAGTGTCCCCACACCCAGAGGAATGTGTGGCCACCTGTTCAACCCCATGGACCTTCTCACCCTTCTACCTGCTGAGAAACTAAATATTTCCTCCATCATTTTGTTAGGAACCATTCCTAAGTCACAACTAAATTACTTTGGAGGATTTCCTTTTATTTTCATTTGAAATCAAGAGAGATTTGTTAAGCTCACGTTAACAGGCCCAGGGGCTGACCCCACGCTCACCTCGCAGCAACAGCTCAGGTTCAACTGAATCTTTCCCCATCCCACCCCCTGCTGCTCACCCAACTCCTCGGAACAGGATGGGGTTCAGTGCTGCTTTCCCCACTATGGTGGGGGCCTTCAGCAGGTTCTCAGTGTCAGCCACGATGAGCGTATGCTGGGGAAACAAGAGATCTATGTGAGGTGCAGTGGGGTCTAATGACAAACAACAGCTTCTCAGGTAAGGGTTTGTGTTTACAGACAATTACAACACTGTAGTTCAATTCAAAAGCAAAACAGCATTTTTGTGTTTATGATAAAATTAGGTTAATACTGATCTTCAAGGAAATATAAACCGCCACTTGATAAAGACAGCAACACCTACAGTGTTTTATTTCCCTGTATTTAGCAACCATCATCCTCAAATCAGGATAACATGCACATATGTACTGCTTCAACAGTTTACCTCAAACAAAAATTATCAGAGTACATCTAGCTCAGACCTTAATATATGTTTTAATTTTAAAGTGCTGGATTACACCAGGCAGGCGAAACTGTAGAAATGTTTGTGTGTTTCTATACTGATCTGAAAATCTGGGACTGAAAATCTCCCTTCCCACATCTAAAGTGTTGCACTTGGTGTTGTACACACTTCACCCTCAGGCGAAACTTCCCCCCAAGCTTCAGAGACATCCAGAACCAACATTAATCACAGTCCCAGTGCCTGCACACGGTGACTGTATGAAACAAGAGCCTGAAGGATCCTGACAGCAGTAGAACTGAATGTTGCAACGTGGATTATTTCCCACTCTCCTGGAAGGAGGGTGGGAGAGAAGAGATAGAGGAAAAACGGGAGCACAAGGACAGAGGATTCATCCCTAAAGCTTTGGACCCACATGCTCGTTAAAGCAGCCAGAAGGAGCAGACAAAGCCATTACCTGGCCAGGGTCGGAGATGTCATAGTTGTGGTGGTCGATGACCGCTGTCCTCTCCTCATCGAACTCGATCCCACACTCACTGCCCAGCTCTCGCAGGGGGTCACCTGCAGGGACACAACTGGTTCTCTGTCACAAGACACAGAAACTCAGAAGTAAATTCAGCTGAGAGTTGTGTGTTCAACGCTCTATGAGCCAAACCCCAAGGAGCAACATGATCTCCCCAGCTAAATTCCCACGAATCACCCATTTCCACCCAGAGCAAGCCTTGAGGGGTACAAGGAGCAGCTGGTTTTACTGCAGTCAATTCATTCTCTGGAGGAGCACCTGCACTCACCAATGTCTGAGTTGGCAGCGACGAGGACACTGCCACCACCGTCAATGAATGCGGTAATGGTTTCCACATTGATGCTCCCACCAAAGTCTGAAAGCAAACGGCAAGAATTCATGGCTAGAGCTCAGAAATAACCCCTTGGCAGAATTAAACCACAGCAAATCACCAAGTCAATGGAAGAATCGCCAATAAAGACCAGGACAGAGCTGCAGTTTGCTACTGAGTATATCCAAAGGACTTAACTAAAATTTACAAAACATTCCAAAAATGCCATCAAGCTCCAGCTATTCCCCTTCACATTTACCTTCTATGGATGGGGAGAAGATGATGAGGTTATCATACAGGAATTCCCCGTATTTTATCAGGGACAGGCTGGCATCATCTGCTGTCCGGAAGGTGAGGTCGAAGCCCCTATCTGCAGTCAGAACAAAAATGACAACTTCTGTGTGCCATGAAACCACACATGGACCAGCAAAACAGCAGCAGGATCCAGAGGTTTATTTCTCCAGTGAAGGAACATTTTGGAAAAACAGGCTTAGGGACTTTTTAAGAGCAGCACCTGAGAATTCTCACATAAACCCAAGGGGTGGATCTCCTGAAGAGCCCTGATGTCAAAGTATGCCCTGCTGTCACTCTTAAAGCATGGACTGATGCTGCAGGGGATCTAAATACAGGCACAGCTGGGAAAACAACCCCCATCTCCTGCCTCATTCTGACCAGAAGATCCCAAACAGCCTCCCTCCACCCTCCATGGAACCCCAATCTCCTCCCTCAGACTGACAAGATCTGCTCCCTCAGTCTGACAGGGGACCCCAATCTCCTCATCCACTCTGATATGGGAACCCCCCCTTTTCTGCCTGGAAACTCCAATTTCCTCCCTTTGCCCAGTACTGGATCCCAAATCTCCTCTCACACCCTGAACAGTGAATTCCAACCACTCCCCTCTCCCCTAGGGGACCCTCATCTCTCCCCCATCCTGACGAGAGAAGTCCAAATGAATCCCCTTCCAGCAAGGCACCCCTGGCTCCGCCCTCAGCCCAGCCACAAGACTGCTAACTACACCCTCGGCCTGACCCGAAGACCCCAGGCATCCCCTTTTCCCTCAGGTAACCCCAACCTCCCCCATCCTGACCTTGGGTCCCCAACCCCGCTCCCCCCGCCCCATCCAATCCCTCCCGGGATCCCACCGCGGCCCGCTCTGTACCCGCGAGGCTGCGGAAGAACATTGAGTGCGTGTCGCGCAGGTTCCCGTTCTCCAGCAGCACCAGCGTGCGGGGCCCCCCCTCAGCGCCCGCCGCCAGCACCGCCAAGAGCCCACACACAACCACAAGGCCCGCCGCCATCTTCGTCCCGGCCGCCGAACTACCTAAGGGGCGGGCAGCCCTCAGCCAATCGGCAACAGACAGCTCCCCACGCCGGGACGCAGCGCAAGCGCTGTCGCGCCGCATCGCGGCCGCTCTCGCGACAGCGCTCTCGCGACAGCGCTCTCACGGCGATGGTTGCCTGTGGCCCGCCCGCGCCCGCAGTGGGTCACAAGCGGCGGCGCTGGAGCTGGCGTTGTCCTTCGTACGCTTGGTGTCGGCGCGGGGAGCCGGGGCCAGGGCTGGTGGTTGGTGCAGGCGCTGCCCGCGGCCCCCTCGGAGCCTGCGGGAGCTGCAAGAGGAGAGGAAGGGGTTGTGGTAGGTGCGTGCAGGACCTCAAAATGCGGCTGCGTCCTGCGAGAAACCCTGAGACGTCCAGGGGTTGAGGATCACCATTTGATTTCTCAAGGGAAAGGAGAAAAATGAAGAGTGCCGCTGATATCTGGGAAAAGGGGATTACCTTGGTTCAGCTGAAGGATCTGGCTGGCTCGCCGGGACTCGAAGTAGTTGCTGGCGATGGTCTCGCTGTCACTCCTGTCCAGCACCAGCCTGTACTGGTCTTCCTCGGGCTGCAGATGGCAAACACTGTCAGCAGCGCCAGCAATAAGGCAAAATTGTAAAATGGCCATACCGCTGGCTCCTCGCTCTCATTCAAGGGGCATGTCCCGCCAGGTTGGGGCTGTGGCGGGGCTGGAACCGCTGTGGGAAGAGATGGCGTTAAGGGTTGTGTGTAGAACAATCAGCACTCTGCTGACTGCACGCCTGATCCCGACACTGCTCCGAGATTCCCGAGGGATCCGCACCATGTGCCACCTTTGGACAAACTTCATGTGCAAGATGCGAGTGCATGCAGCCCGAGCATGGCAGAGCTGCGTGTCTGCATCACCTTCCTGTCCCCTACAGCACACTCCTCTCTCCCGGGCGCTCTCCCCTTACCTGCGGGAAGGTGGGTTATTTGGATGACAGGCTCTGGAATTTTCCAGCAGCCGCTCTCCTTGTTCCCAGACGGATTCATGCCTCATCCTCTCCAGGTTGCTGTAGTTGCAGTCGTGCTGGATGAGGGACTGCACCTGACCCAGCAGCTGCTGGCAGAGCACCAGGTCTTGCTCCTGGAGCCGGGTGGTACTCAGGTAATCCATCTTTTCCAGCCCAAACTCCAGCTGCAGGTCTTTGATCTCAGTCTCAGCAGCCTGGAGCTGAACACAAAATATCAGGATTATAAGGCCAGTGTATACTAGGAGTACAGGGATTTGCCAGGCAGAGAAAGATTCAATGTTTGAAAAGATTTCTAATTTAGGTATAAATTAGTATGCAATTCGGGTGAAGAGATTATTCCATGTCTGTTTTATGTTTCTCCACAGCGTTGGTTTTGAATGAACCTGAAGCTAATCTTACTGGTTGGTCTTGGAACTCCTGGAAGTTTCTAATTTCAGTTAAAGAGGTGCAATATATCTTTGATAACCTAAATATCCAAATAAAGCAAGTCATTCATGTGCAGGTCTAGGACTGTACACACAAATGTCAGTTTTTTTGCAGACCCTCTGATTCTGCCACAAAATACCAGATCAAAACTGATTTTCAAGTGTTTCGAAAATAAAGATCTTAAATGTGAAATTTAAAAGCATTACTTTTATGTTTTATTTCTTGCCCCAGAAAACGTGCTCACTACTGGCAGCAGCTGCAGCAGGTCTGTAGGTCAGCAGAGGGAGTCACATCCCCTCCCATCCCAACACATCCTCCTTCTGCCAAGTGTCACACTTAAAAATTGGTGGGGTTTGGGCTTCAAAAGCTTCATTCCCCACCTGAGGGGTATTGCATCTGGGATTTCATAATACTGGCACAGCCAGAGTAATTCTCTAAATAAACCTATAGCCCTACACCCTGAAAGGTAAAAAATGGGGATGTGGAGGAGGAAGGAGCTGCTCCATCACCTTTTCCTGCACCTTCTCCAGTATTTTGCTCTTGCCTTGAACCTCCTTCTGGATGGAGTCATAGACATTAGGAGAGCCTGCTCACTGCTGTCCTCATTGGATTCCTGCAGTGCAGCCTCCACTCATCTGCGTATTTCTTCTGGTGTTTGTGCTTTTCCTTCAGGTCCTTGTTCTGAGCCTGCTCCCCCACAACCACCTGCTGCTCCAGCATCTGCAGCCTGGAGAAGGGGAACACGAGCTCAATGGTGCTAACAACCAGCTTCACAAGTGTGTCCTTCCACAGTTCAAAAATTTGGAATTTGAGTAAGATTTTCTGCCCTGAGTGATCATTAACAGTTCTTGTCATAAAAAGAATCCCAGAATGGTTTGGGTTAGGAAGGACCTTAAAGGCCACATCATCCCACCCCCTGCCATGGGCAGGGACACCTTCACTATCCCAGGTTGCTCCAACCCTGTCCAGCCTCACCTTGGACACTGCCAGGGATGCAGGGACAGCCACAGCCTCTCTCTGGGAAAAATACTCCACAAAGGCAAAGCACGTGTTACTCCAAACACCTCAGGCAACAAGGATGTCCAGAAATCCATACTTACGCTCACAAAAAGAGTTTCTCTTTACAACGCTTGTTTTCTGTAATTTATATTTAAATTCTTATTTTAACATTGAATATATTAATATATTAATATATTATATATATAATATATATATAAATATAATATAATATATATAATATATATTAATATATATATTTTTTTTTCTCCAAAGATGCACAAAAGGAGCCAAAATTACAGAGACTTACTTTAGATGGTGGATGTGGGTGTGTTGGAGCTGAAAGCTTCAGTGTGGCTTCCATTTTGGGGCAATATCAGCCAGAGTTGATGATTCGTGTGACCTCAGCGTTGTTAATGGAGCACTAGCACAGGCCTGTGTTTGAAATCATGCTCTGACATGGAAATAAAGCCATGCTCCAGAGCCATTCCTTTGTCTGCACAAGGATCTGGAGCAGAGCAGATAGCTCAGGTTGGCCAGCACTGGCTCAAATTGGCTGATAACCCCTTTACCAGTAACAGCCTCTTAATTATCTCCAAACCTGAAATGGCCCATTCTCCTCCAGAACTGACCTGCTGTTTTGCTGAACTGCTCCTGCCAGGCGACCTTCCCTTTCCTTTCCTTATTGAATCCAAGGATTCAATCCTTGCTCTGCTGAGCTGTTTCGATGTATAAAGCTTGAGCAGGTGGCTTTGAAATTCCCACATCTATGGAACCAAACCCTCCTGCCCAATTTGCACAGAGCCTGGATTTAACAAAGGTTAGATTAGAAGGGCATTTTCCCTTGTTTGCCACAAAAGGAATAGGATTCATTCTTGCCATAGGACTAGTACTGCAGTAAGACTACTAACATTTGATATCAAATCCAAAGTACGGGTTTCTTTGAAGATCTCTCCATTAACAGACAGAATTGCCCACAAATTACAGGAAATGCTGTTCTGCATTTGATAGCAGCTCCTTTTTGAGTCAGAGCGAGCACACACCACAGAAAAGCTCAAAGACTGGTTAAAACCCACAGAAGGACTGGTTAAAAACACAGAACTTTCAGAATCAGACTGTGCCACCGCGTATCTTGAGTTTTTCTAATTGTAATATAGTTTCGCACAATGGAGTAAGTGAAAAGTCAGCAGAATTTGCTTCAGTTGTGTATTTCTGGAGCAGTCCAAGTCCCCATGATGCTTCAGTGGTGTACACTGGCTGAGGAAGTTCTTTCAGGACAGCTCTCACACAGAGAAAACCTTGAGCCAGGTTGATGATGAGATGAGATGAGATGAGCACAAGTCTCGAGCTGGCATGCCTCATATTCCAGCACTGTCCTCCAGGCCCTGACAGTGCCCCTGAAATAGGATTATTGGGAAATTTTGCTGTTAATTCTGGATGATGTGCTGAAAATACTGTGAGATGCATGAGTTGGAGGCAGAAGTGGCCTCAGTGATGGGAAGAGTCCATCCATGAGACACAGGATAGCTCCTGCCTTACCTGTAGGGACATCAGAGGGCTCCAAGTGCCCTCAAGGACCTCTTTCAAGAGGAAAAGGAGGCATCTCCATAACCTGTGTGGGCACTTAAAGCTCCTCTACCTGCAGCTCCAGGCAGGATTTGTTACCAGGAACAGAGTTTTTTTGACAGCCACATTTGCTGACTTGAATGTCTCAATTTTTCTCTCACAGTTCTGGTGTCTGGCTTCACTGAGTGCTGCAGGAACAGCTCTTCATCCACCCAAACAGGGCAAAGTTAACTATGGGTAAAAACAGCATGGAGGAGAGAAGGCTCTAGGCAGACCTCAGAGCCTCTCTCGTGCCTAAAGGGGCTCCAAGAAGGCTCTGGAGAGGGATTTTGGACAAGAGATGGAATGCCAGGACAAGGGGAATGGCTTTCCACTGCCAGAGGGCAGGGTCAGATGGGATTTTGGAATGGAATCCTTCTCTGTCAGGGTGGGGAGGCCCTGGCATAGGGAGCCCTGAGCTGTGGCTGCCCCTGGATCCCTGGAAGCATCCAAGGCCAGGCTGAATGGTGCTTGGAGCAACCTGGGATAGTGGAAGGTGTCCCTGCCCATGGCAGAGGGTGGAATGGGATGAGCTTTAGGGTTCCTCCCATCCAATCCAGTCTACCATTTTAACTCACATGTGCCTGGTTTAGGGCTGCACTGACAGCTGGAGCTCAGCAGCTGTGGTGCCATGGCAGAAGGCAGCTGCTGCTGCCTGTGCGTGCTGCCCAGGGGACAGCTGGCATGAGCAGAGATGTCACTGACCTGGCAAGCACCAACTGTTGTTCTGCAGGCAGGGAAATCTGCTCCTGAGGGAAGAAGGAGCCTGGAGGGTACCTGGGCTGATGTTGGCTCTTCATGTGCTGCAGCAACAGCATCTTCAGATGAAGGTGTGAGGTCAGAGGTCATTCTAGTCCGTGTGTCAGCTGAAAAAAGGAAATTCCCAAAATGTTGGTAATGAGCTGTGCAAAACAAGACATAAATCTGTGAAACCATCTCCTAAAGTCTTCACCCAAAGCTAGGAATGACGTGTCTGAAAGGAAAAGGGCTGTCATTCACCTACTCCTGCTGGTCAGTAAAATCCATGAAAGACTGAGAGTAAGGAATAGGGTAAGGAATGCAGATTGTGCAGGGCTGGGAGAGCCTGGCTCTAAAAATAATACATTTCAGAGGCTGGGAGTGCACATTTGCAATTAGAGGGGGAAGAAGTAGAGAACCTCTCAACCTTCACCTCAGAAAATGATAGCACCAAAAATGAAGAATACAGGTTCAAGAATTACTAGTGGGTGGTAAATGCTGTATGAGCACATTGCAAACTGTGCTCTGAGGCACTGTGGGTGCCCATGGGGAGGGGAAGGGAGGGGCAACCGTTTCTAGGATGAGAGGAATATCTGCCTTGCAGCAAGCAATGGCGTGGATAATCCACCGGGAGAGCAAGTGCTGCAGCACATTTGCATACAGAGGAAGAGACTGTGGAAGAGATGCCAGCCTCAGGAATGAGAGTCCAGGGGGACGGGGACAGAGCAATGACCTCTGCTCCAGAGACTCGCTGCCCTCAGTCGGGGGGAACTCTTCTATGTGGGCAAAATGCAGGCATTTCATTGAAAAATTAGGCTTTTCATTGCCTCGAGGCTTATAGGGTTGGGTCAGGGTCAGAGGACAAAGCTGAGACACTCTTAAATCTGGCCCAGGAAAGGGAGAGTCCCTGCTCCTGCTCTGGGTAAGGGTGGGTTGAGAGCAGAGACTGTTTCTGCCAGGCAGCACTTGCTGCAGTGGCAGCACTGCTGCCTTTTAAAGGCTGCAGTGGCTGCCACAGATCTGACTGCAAAAACAATCTCTGCTCCTAAGGGAACCTGAGTTTGGCTGCACAGCCTCCTGCACACCTGCTTCCTTCCTGAGGAGATCCTGGAGAACAGACACCTTGAGATCAAAGTTATCCCTGCTGATGTCCTTCTCCAGGCAGGCACAGGACACCTGCTCTTGCTTGGTAGTTGGCTGAAGCCCAGCCAGCCTCTCCTGGTACTCCTGCACGGCACAGCAACAGTCCTGTGACTGTTCCTGAGGTCACACCTTATGCCCATCCCATAACAACTCCACCACCAGTACTCACTGACTTTTTCTGTGACTTAAGTTGATGTGGGAAGATCGTTTGTAAGGAAAGTGCAGAAGGCAATCTTCCTCAGTGAATTACAGCTGTACTGATTGCTGAGAAGTGCAGGCAGCCTTGCCTGACCAATGAGGACGGGTGTTTTAAAAGAGTGGGCTAGCTGTATAGCAGCTACCTGAATTAAGTGCCAGCTTAAAATATGTTACTTCTGCACAGCAGCTTGCTGAAGAAAGAACAAGTGAAGTAGTTCCAGCAACAAGATACAGGAAAAACTGGACACGATAGTTCTGTTGTTCAATGCAATGTGTCTATTTGGTGATAAAACATATATTTATGAATTGCAGCTCTTAATTTTTGATCTTTAATAGTATATACTATGTAAATCTGGACAATGTATCAAGCTTAATTCACAAATGCATTTCAGAGCTAAGGGAGAATCCTTAGGTTAATGTTCTGTACTGGAAAAAGCCAAGCTAAACCAAAGTAAATAAAAAAAGGAAGTTAACAATCAATAAGAAAAGAATGAAGAAGAATAAGTTGAATGTGGTTGTTATTCTACTGGAAACTTCCACTTTGAGTAATGAAATTGGAATAAATTGGTTATATATGAGGAGGTAACTTACGTAATAAGATTCTTGGCTGTGAGGAAAGGTAAATTACCTGATCAATGTAAAAGAACTCTACAGTATGTAGACAATTATCTCTTGTATAAGCACTTGTTGAAAGAAACAAAGTAAAGCTAGACAAACTACTTAGAATATTTGAGAAGTAGGATTTGAAGTATATGTCCTCATTGTGATGTGTTGCCAAAACAATTGTATAACTGTTAGTCTGAAGTTAAATATGGGAATGTGTCATAATGTCAATTTACTTTAGTTAAATAAAAAAGGGGGAATTTAGGGGAAGATAGTTTGTAGTGATAGTGCAAAAGGAATTTTCATCAGTTAATTACAGCTGTACTTATTGCTGTGGAGACAGCTTTGCCTGCCCAGTAAGGATGGTGTTATAAAAGAGTGGGCTAGAGTGGTTGAGAGACAGTTGCAGTTGGAGCTTGATTCCCAGAGGCTGCTGCAGTTTGGGATGGAGTCTGCTGGCTGTGCTGTAAGGTGTCAGGGATGTGTGGCTGTGTAAGGGACAGACAAGGTAAGAAGATGCTGTGTGAGGGACAGAGTTAGGCAGCTGGGTAAGGGACAGCTTAGGGTTAGCCCATCATGCAGAAGGAAGAAGGAAACTTGCAGAGGGAAGGAGTCAGAGCTGCCTATGAGGAAAGGAGTTAGTACTGTGTGGAGCTGCCTGAAAAAAGTCCACTGAGAGGGCATGAGAAGTTTTTAATAAGGGACTGGTGATGGTGCAGTCGTGTCCGTCTCAACATAACTGCAATGAGCTGACACAGGAGTGATTGTTGTTGAGGAAAGTGACTGTGTTCAGCCCTAAAAATGCCTGCCTTGAGTGGTTGTGGTGACCTGGAATGAATTTTCTAAAGAGCAAAGTGAGAGTTTTGTTTCTCTCTGGTTCCTCATTCTTCCTCCTAGCCTTGTATTCTTCTTTTTCATCATCTCTGTACTGTTCTTAAAATTTTTTTCTACTCTTTCCTCAACTCTATTCTTCCCTTTTCTGACAATCTCACATGTAGTTCCTCCAAAAATTCTTCCTGGGAATCCATCCCCAGATAAGTGGGAGCAAGAGGTGGGTTATAATAAGGCACATGGCCTCTATAACACAGGGTCTGTTCATGAGAGAAGTCCAAGGATTACAAAATGGAGAAAGAAATAGAAAAAGAGAAGTGTTCTGGAAAGGCTGAACCATATTTGTAGTGATTACAATGAAAAAACTTTTAGTCAAAGCCATTCTGGGATATCCCTTCCCAACTTGCTTCTCTGATCAGCTGCTTCTCTGCTTCCAGATTCAGCTGGGATTTGAGACAGGGAGCTGGATTTACTCCCAGGTGAGCAGCCTCAGCAGGTAGAAGCTCTACAAAGCAAAGTGGAAATAAAAATTACTCACAGTCACTGGGTGGGATTGTCTGCAGAATTCATGGAAAGAGAACAAAGAAGCTGGATGCCAGGAAAGAACATGGCAACCCCCGTGCTCCTTCAAAGCATGCTTGCTGCCAAAATGCTGCTGTCCTGGGGATCCATTGGTGTGGGGAGAGAGAGGGACAGGTTCCAGCTTCGGGGAAAATATGAAAGTGAATGTAATGATATAGAATTTATAAATACAAGTATCTCTTAAAAAAAAAATCCAAAAAAAACCCCCAGGAGTAATGTTTCCAGGGCTATGCTACAGATTTGGGAGATAAAAGATACTGGGAAGATGACAAGTGCAAGGAAATTACCTTTTTTGTTCACAGTTACTTCTGAAAGGGGGCAGAAAGCAGGGGTGGCGGGGGGGGTGAAGTCATCCTGCAGCCTCATTCTCCTGCTGAAAGTTGTTCTTTTTTAGGGGCTAATTCTCCAAAGGTGGTATCTCCCTAAGGACTGCTCTTCCCCATTTGCTCCTACATTTCCTATTCCTGTTCCAGAGGACTGAGCAAGTGCTGAGGTTGGGCTGAGTCCTCAAGCACTGCCATAAGGAGGGCAAAACTTCTCTTGCAGTGTCAAAAATTCACATTGTAGGAGAATAGAGACTGAATGCTTACTTTGAAAACATACATAGATATATTTAATAAAAAAAATTATAATATTATTTCTTTTGCAGCTCATGTTTGTTCTTCCAGCTGAAACTTCTCTTCTGCAATGACCAAATTCTAGCCACAATCACCAAAAATAACCAAGGATTTGAATAATGTCAGCCTTTTCTAACAGAATTTGTTGCTGTTGAAAACACTGGATTATTGAGATGGTTTTTGCCAGTGGAATAAAGTCAATTTGGCAGCAGTGAAGGAAAAGTCTGTAATCAGAATGGAGAACTCTTCCTCTAGTAGGTAAGGGAAAGGTTGAGGTAAAATGTAGCTAACATTTTATGTGCAAAACCTCCTTTTTTGATATCTCTGCAGCCAGTAAAGGCTCTCCTACCTGGGAAGTCAGCTGTGCCCATCTGTTCAGCCAGAATGGCTTTCAGCTTCTTAATTTCCTCCTGGTACTGCCTCAGCAGGGCATCCTTGGGGTCCTTGTTGATGCAGGGCTTGTTCCTGATGTTTCTGGCTTGATTTGTGTAGTGCAAGGTGCTGAGGCTTTCCTCGTAGCTGTCATAGCCAGAGACGCACGTCACCTCAGGCTCCTGGTGTTCCCCCTGCCAGGGAGTCCTGGAGAAGCCTGGTCAGCTGGGAGTCTCTGTAGGGAATGTGTCTGCACCTGCCATCCACCAGGACCAAGATAACATTGCCTGGGGCAGACAGGGGAAGGTTGATCTTGGTGGCTTCTCCAAGCTGCTCCCCTGTGGCACCAGTCCTTGACTGCCTCTCACTTCCTGCCAGATCACCAAGTTGAGTTTGGCCGCCCTAAGGTGATCCTGCCCTCACTCATCTGCACGGAAACAATTCCCAGTTAGCTCTTAGAGGGAAGCATCTCAACAGTCAAGAACCAGGACTACTAATGTCTTTAACTTTTTAATTAGTATACATTTTTTTTTAAGTGTAAAAATATAAGTAAAAACACTGATGGGAACTTGCATGTTTCAAACATCAGCAGCCAAGAGTCCAGTATTTTTCATTATTCCTGAATGTGTTACTTAGGGAAAAAAAAAGTAATTTTAAAATATCAACTCCCTGTAAATTATTATTTACTACAGGCTCACCTGAAAAAGAAGTTTGAACTCTTTAGGAAGCCTAAAGACAACAACAGAAATACCAACTTCCTCAACTACTTCAGCCAATGTCCACCCTGGCAGAACCATCTGGTTTATGGGGATTGACCAGACCCCTCAACTTTCTCTTCAATATTCCATCTGTTTTTAACTGCCAAAGCTGCAGGTTCCCCACCTGCCATCCTGTTCCATGTCATGTTTTCAAAGCTTTAAATCAGAGAAATTCAGGCTGGATTGAGGGCCTTGCACCCATCTTGAGCACAGGAGAGGAGGGCAAATACTTCTTCCCTGTTGGGATAAAGCTGGGATTTTACAGACCCACACCATGCATCCAGTGTCTGTGCTAATTGAGAAACTCCCCAAATCAATCATTTACTGAGTGGAAAATGAGGTACTGTAATCAACATCTGGAACCACAGTTTTGGAAGATGTTGTGTAACTTCTCCCATGACTGAAACAGCAGAAGAAAATGAAGCCAAGCTGTTCCCAGCTGGGGTCAAAGACAAGGCAAAGATTGTTTCCCTTCTGCTCCCAGAAAAGCCCTCTTGCAGTCCCTGTTCAGACCCAGAGAGGCAGCTCTTCCAACTAAAGAAATGACAGCAAGATACTCATGAAAGGAAAATTAGTCACTAAAACTTTATCAAAGGATTCTTTAATTCCATCTTTAAAAAAATATGCCCTATGATTAAGCTCAATGAAGGGAAGGTCAGGTGATATGATCTGAATGGTTTCACCTGGATGGGGCCCCAAGACTCATCCCATTCCACGCCCTGCCCTGGGCAGGGACACCTTCCACTATCCCAGGGTGCTTCAAGCCCTGTCCAACCTGGCCTTGGACACTTCAGGGGTCCAGGGGCACCCTGTGCCAGGGCCTTCTCACACTCCCAGGAAGAGGGTTTTTCTCCTGGACTTACAATCACTTGGGATCCAAGGGTAGCTGTGGGATGAGTGACCACACAGGCCTAAGGCAGGGTGTCCAGGTACCCAATGAGTGCAGATTTCCATGCCACCAGTGAAGATGGAGTGGGAGAGCAAGGAGCCCTTGTTCATGAGGGGGAAGGCTACTGCTCTGTTCCTGCAGCCCATGTCCACATGTTCACACTGGGCCATGCTGTGCACAGTGTGCAGGGACAGCCCCTTCATGTACACCCCCTGCTCTGTGTGCTCCTTCAGCTGCCAAAAGGACAAGGCAAGCCAGGTGACAATAAGAGGCACTGCAACCATTACTCTGGGAATGGCCCAGAAGCTTAAAGGCTATGTGAAATTAAACCGCAGTATGAGAAAAATACCCACCAAAAAGCCTGATTTCTGAAGGAGGAATAAAACTACAGAAAAAGAGGGAACCACCTTCATGGCTCAAAGAATTCAAGTTAAAAGTTGCTAATTGATTCAGACATCCCCCAGGCCATGAGGAGCCCGGCTTCTATCCGCCCTCCACCTTCTCTATTATTAAAGCTGCATATTTTAAACAAGAATCAAAATACACCTCACCTATTATGGCAAAGGCTCTAAGATCTCCTCAGTCATAGGAAGCTTTTTTTAATATCAAAGCACAGATATAATATTCCCAGATATTGTTCCGGGTGCTTTTCTGAACTCTCTGCTCTGAGTGGGTGGCTTGAGCTCACTGACAACACTCCCAATGTACCACCTGTGACACACAGGTGAACTGCCACCAGTTCTTCTCCAGATTAATTAATTTTTAAATAAACAAAAATCCTATTTGGGACCCTGGGTTGAGACAGAGCATTAAATACCCAACAGCATCTTCTCAACCACGCAGATGAAAAGTTTCATACAGAATGTTAATAAGCAATGGAAATAGCCAAAATTTTGAGTTATCCATCAAACCAACATAAAAAAATACAAAATAATCCAGAGATCCCTGTACTCCTACACCAGCCCCCTCCACACGGGAATTTTAAATGAGCTGAATTAATTTTCCACAGCTCTGTTACACCCCACATCTGCTAAGTTCATCACCAAAACTATCTTTATCATGTCAGCTGGGATATCAAGATATGGTTGTCATTATGGAGCAATGAAGACCACACTTGGCCCTGACTTCCAAAGACGAGGCTCACATACTTCAGTGATGTTCAAAAGAAATTATGTAAAGTAGTGTTTGCTGTTATGAAAATCCTACAGAACAGAGCAAAAGTGGCTGAAAACTTAACTGGGTGGGATTGATCCTTGTTCAAAGCCACGATGCACGGGATGAGTCGAGGTACACCCACAGCCAGTGTTCATACACTGTGACTGGTCTGTGTAGTGAGAACCCCAGGATGGCCTGGCTCCGTTTGGGGGTGTTGCAGACTCACTGAGGAACACCTGACCAAGATGTAGCTGTAGGCACTGAGTGAATAGCAAAAGAATGAACAAAAATGGGATTCTGGGGGGAATTGGGGGACTCGGAGGAATGCACTGGGGCAGCCTGGGATTTGTTTCAGCAGGACACACTCCATTAAGTTTTTACTAGAGGCAGCAACAGGCAGCGTGACAGAGTTACCCTGGAAACTGCTGTGCCCAGCTCCTGCCAACTGCATCGCCATGGAAACCCGTGTCACCACCGATGTGGAACAAAGGATGGAAAACTGCAGCAAGAAGTCCCCTTCTCCCACTCTCCCTCTGCAGGAGACAGGCAAAGCATACTCAGAACACAGAGCAGAGAGCGATTTGCCTGCCTTAAAGCCAGAAACCTAGAAATACCTTAGAAATAGCCCTGTAAGGCAGTTTGGGTCTGTTGCCATCCCAGAGCATCTCAAGGTGCTACTGCTTTGGTTTCATACATGAGGACAGTCCTGCAAGGAAGTAAACTGTGACAGGAGATTTCTAGCTCTCTCCAGGAATACATACAAAAGGACCTGCAAAGCCACCGAGACATAAATTTTATAAAGATCAACCCCCCCGATTAGGATTTTGGGAGAGTTTACCCTCCTGTGGTCCTGTAAACGTCACACGTGTTCCCATGAGGAGTAATATCTGCTGTGTGCCCTCAAAACGGATCAGCCTTTTTGGTTTAGGCAGATAAAGAGATCATCCATGGCTCCACTAGACCAGATTAAACATTTATAAGACCCAGAATCCTCTTGCTTTAGAGACAGGCATGAGATGAAGAGGATGAGGAAGAAATTGTCCCATCAGCACTTTATTCCATCTTTGCCCAGTAAAGGATTTTCACAGAGCTGCTACTGAGCTGCCAGCCACTATTTTGTGGGATATACTGGACGTGGCTCTGACTGCATCCTGTTCCTAAACTTTTACTAAAGTCCCTCAAACATCCCTCTTAGCTTCCCCATTCCTCATGTAACTTCATATTCTGGCACTCAAGCTTCTCACAGAGACCATTGCTGCACTTCTGTAAGTCATGCTAACACCCATCTAAGGTAATTAAAGTACTTAATTAAAACACATTGAGCCCCTCCAGCTTCTCCTTAGTGTCAGCTCCTAGAAGGTCTCGTATGTCCTCATTGTAGATCTGCAGGTAGGAGGCTCTCAGCAGGAATTTGGCATTTTCAGCACACTGCACAGCACAGGGAGGATGTGAGGTAAGGCTGCACGGTACAGACAACCCAGGGAGCCTCTCCCACAGCTGGCTGCCCATCCACCCTTCAGCACGTCATCCAACCTCCCCTGGCAATCCACTCCAGGTGGAACCACTCAACACACTCACTGCAAGGGACTTCTGGTCCTTCCACACCTCAAGTCCACATCATCTGCGATGAGGCTGCAGTTCACCTGACTATGGACAGGCCTCAGCTTAAGGATGAGAAGCAATGCACCCCAAACCTGTCCCCATGCACACTTCATGCCATCAGCACTCACTTCTTGGGATAGGACACCAAAGCTTTTCCAGTAAAAACTTATCAATGGCATCTCTTTCACACCCACCTGTACACTCTCAAAGATGTGTTCAAATGCCCTGGGAATGATCACTTTCTGTGAGGAGGGATCTGCAACTCCCTGCATGGTAAATGACTTCCTGCTGCCAGTCTGGCCGCAGGCAAAGATGGTGCCATTGTAGCTTTCCATGACACCCTGGAAATGGGGGAAAATCAAATAAAACAGCCATCATCTTTGCCTAACTGGAAACACATTGTCCAGACTCATTCCCATCCCCTAAAAGGCATTTTAAAGGAAGAGCTGGAAGTAAACATCAAATCTGCCTAATCTTCACACGCCATCAGAGAATAGCAATTACAAAATTAGCATATAAATACATGTTTTTCTCTCAAAACAGGGAATATTGAAGCAATGCAGGTGTTGAAAAGCAGATGACAACACCAACACTTAGAAAACAATAATATTTTTGCCATACAAATACCTTATGAGATTTAAAGAGACAACTAGAATAGTTGGTTGCAGGGTGCCCAAGGGGATGGTCTCTAGCTTTGAATAAGTTTTGCTTGGCAAGCTTCTCATTGTCACTTGTCCCTGTTACAGAGAAGTGTGGTAGGAAGAAAAAATAACTGGATTTCTTAAGGTTTAAATAAGCAAAAAATAACCTATTATTCTAATAACTACTGTTTCTTGCCCTGCTTGTTCTCATGAAGAGGAACTTTCATCTTAAAACCATCACAACTATTTAATCCACGTTACTTCTTCTAACAAAACTTTTGAGGGTGTGGAGGTTGGTCTTTTTTTGCTAACAAGTTCATTTCTCATCTCGGCTGTTTGCTGTGGTGATCTGTTAACAAGGAAACAAAGGCATCCCCTCTCCTTCTGCCAATCTAAGCCAGGCTGAGGCTCCCCATCTTCTCTTAAGGTTTCTCACTTGTCAGTTTGATGCCAGAGAATCTGTGGCTGCCCCTGGATCCCTGAAGTGTCCAAGGCCAGGCTGGATGGAGCTTGGAGCAGCCTGGGATAGTGGAAGGTGTCCCTGCCCATGGCAGGAGGTGGAATGGGATGAGTCTTAAGGTCCCTTCCCACCCAAACTGTCTGGGATTCTATGATACAAACATCGACCTAAAACAATTGTATGTAACTCTCTCCTCAGTGCCCTGCTGGCTGCTAACAAGTTTAGTTTCTTCCCAATTTCCCTGCCATTTGCTGGAATGCTGTCTGCTGCTCTCCTCTGCTCCCCAGGCTTATAGCTAAACCTCTTGAAGCAGTGGACAGGCTTTTCTGCCCATAAATCATAAAATCCCAAATGGTTTGGGTTGGGAGGGACCTTAAAGTTCATCTCATTCCACCACCCTGCCATGGGCAGGGACACCTTTTATATGGGGAAGGTCAAGTGGATCCTGCTTCACTTAGGGATCACCTGTAAAACTCCCCAGCCTGTCCCAAGCTATGTGTTCACAGCTGGAAGGGATCCACAAGGATCAGAGTCCATCTCCTGGCTCTGCATGGACACCCCAACAATCCCAACCTGTGCTTGACAGCATTGTCCAAACGCTCCTGGAGCTCCTTCTTTCCTTGTGGTGCACAAACTGCCCCCATCCCTGGCTGCGTGGGGCTCCCCTGACCTCCACGAGCGGGCAGGCGATCTCCTTGTAGATGTGCTCGGTGCTGTGCCCTCCACCGAGGGCCCCGTTGAAGAAGAATTGCTTGAGGGGATGGGCGGGGGCCGGGGGGTTCCGCAGGAGGCACCGGCCCCGCGCGCTGTCCACGCCGACGATCGCCCGGCACCCCGGGGCCGCCTCACGCCCGCCACCTGCACCGCCCCTGCGGCCATCGCGCCAGGCACCCTCACACGAGCCAGCCACAAACTGGGGTCAGCGACAAACTGGGGGTCAGCCCCACACCCCGCGGTCAGCCCACACATCTGGATCAATCTGACACTCGGGTCAGATTTTCCCCCCAGATCACCCCAGCCATCCAGACCAGCCCCACACGCGCTCACTCGGCGGGACTGGGGAGCACCAGGGGCTGAGGCAAACCTAACTCTGAGGATCTGTACCCACTGTGGTGGGGCACACAAGGGAAGGACTCCCGAGCCAGGGAAGCTGGGGGAGAAGGGGAAAGCATGGAGAAAAAGAGCTGGGGAAGGATGCAGAAAAACTGGGAAACTGGCAACAAGTCTGAGGGGGAATGAGGGCAGATGAGGGGAGAAGAAATCAGAAGAGGAGGAGTTTGTGAGGGAAAGCCGGAGGGGAAGCTGAAGGGAAACTCAAGGGTAAGAAACCCTGAGATAACCTTTCAGGAGCCGAGACACGTCCGAAGGGGCCTGAACAAGGGAAAACCTGAGGTAACCTTGCTGGAGCCGCGCTGGGCGGAGGGCGCACGCGGAGCCCCGAAGGACCGGCGAGATTCGGCGGCGGCGGCGGCGCCCCCACGCATGCGCGAGTGGCCCCACGCGGTCGCCATAGCGACCGGGGCTTCACCAGGGGAGAGGCCCTGCCGCCATGTCACGTGACCGCTGTGCGCGCGCGCGCGTGGCGCGGCGGGGGCGTGCGCACGTGTGCAAAGAGGGATGCACGAGGACAGGTGTGCAGGGCGTGCATGAGGGCACAGACGTGCGCATGCGCGTAGGGGCACCGATGTGTGCGATGACACCGGGTACCCAGCTGTGCCTGTGCACGGCTGTGACCCCTGCGTGTGCAGGAGAGGGTGAGTGAACACTTGGTCGTGCATCCTCCTCTGAGCACCAGTGCAGCACTGCAGCAGCGCGTGAGCGTGCAGGAGCGGGAGCCCAACGCGTGGTGCTAGTGCGTGAGTGCATGAGCGTGTGGTGCATCGTGCGAGAGTGCATGAGTGTGAATCCATGGGGTTCCTGGGCTGGAGAATGTGCGCACACGCATGTGAACACTCGAGTGTGTGGCGTGTCTCACTGAGGTTGGGAGTGAGCAGCCAGCAGAGCCCACTCCAGATGCAGGAGAGCTTTATTGCGGGAGGCGTCGGACAGCCCGGGCAGAGGAATAAGGCAGGCGTCAGCGAGTTGAAGCTGGGAGATGTCAGGGGACAGCCGTGCACGGGAAGGGGCCGGGCCTACCCCCACTCGTGCTGCACCCCGATGGGGGCGGCGGGGGCCCAGGTGGCCTCCCCCGCCCCAGCGCTGGCCTCGCCGCTGGGGTCCCACTCGTCGTAGCCGGGGTTGCATCGGCCGGGGCCCAGGCGGCAGAAACAGCCACCCGGTGGCCCGGAGTAGTGGGCCAGGAGGGCAGCCACGCTGGCGAACTCGGCATTGGAGTGCTGCCATCAGGAGAGAGGGGAGGGAGAGATGAGCCCCTTGTGCGGGCTGTGCCCACGCTACCCTGCACCCCTGAACTGAGCCTGCCCACGCAGCAAATCCCTGTGTGCCTCTATGCCAGCACACCCACGCACCTCACGCACCCCTGGGCTCTGCACCACGTACCCACAGAGCCAAGGGCGCAGGTGAAGGCATGAGTCCAGCCGTGCACGCACCTGGGGTTCTGTATTTGCCAGATACACTCAGACACACCCACAGATCAAAGGCACCCTGGCCTGGCTGGTGAGGGACTTGTGCATCACATACCTGTGCATCAGCGCCCCCAAAACTCAGGTGTGTTACACACCGAAGGGTGGATGCCCCGGTGCACCCATGTTCAGGGTACCTGTATGCCCAGATGCACCTGTGCCCCAAGGCACCCATGGATTGATGGGCCCACACACCCACACCCCTGTGTGTGCCCACACCTGCACCTGAGCCCATCTTGGTGCCTCGCTGCACCAAGGCACCAGTGCAGCCATGCACAAGTACACCAAGTGCATTTACATGGTGCATTAAGTGCATGCAGTGCATCCCTGTCCTGACGCACCAACACACTGGTGCCTCAAGGCACAAATGCACTTAGAGCCAGCCCCAGTCCAAGTGTCAAGTACTGCGTGTACACACCGGTGCGTCCATGCACGGGCACACCAAATACACTTACGCAGCACACCCGTGCACCGAGGCGCAACACGGCAGCGCAGGGTCGCACAGACGGACCGCATGCACTCACACCCCGGTGCACCCACGCGCAGACACATCCGATGCGCTTACCCCGCTGCAGTCCCCGCGGCTTCATGCACCGAGCACCCCCTCAGCAGCCGCCGCGCAGCCCCGCACTCACCTCGATGCAGAACCTGCCCTGGTGTGTCCTGACCAGGCAGTAGGACACGACGCCGCAGGGCGCCCGCACCCACAGGCACCAGCGCTTGGGCAGCCCGGGCTCGGGGCGCAGCAGGAAAGCGCCGGGCACGTCCCGCCGCAGCAGCGCGACCCCGGCGGCCCTGGGGATGAGGCGGCAGCGGGCCAGGGCTGGGGATGGGGCAGGGCTGGGGATGGGGCAGGGCTGGGGATGGGGCAATGCCGGGGATGGGGCAGATCCCGGGAATGAGGCAGGACCGGGAATGCAGTAGGAGGGCCCGGCGATGTGTCAGGATCTGGGGATGGGGTAGAGCCGTCGGTGGGTCAGGGGACAGGACAGGTCCGGGGATGGGGTAGGGCCCGGGAATGGGGCAGGCTCGGGGATAGGCAGGGCTGTGGGTGCCGAGGATCAGGCGCTCGCACACACGCACTCACCTGGCAATGCCGGCGAAGGCCCACACGCTCTCGGCGAGGACGCTCTCGTTTTCGGGCAGGAAGGCCAAGCTCCTCGCCCCTTTGTTTTCCCCTCCTGCCGCCGCTGCGGGAGGCCGTTAATCCCCGCTTCGAACCCAAATTCTCGTTACTGTGTGTCCCCGTGCCTCAGTTTCCCCCCCCGGCACTCACCGGCGTCGCGGGGCTGCTGGTGGAGCTGCCCCTCGCCCCCGCAGTCCCGGTAGGCTCCCGAGCGCAGCACCTTGCTCCGAATGGCTTTCTTGCGCACCAGCACCGGAGAGCAGTAGAGATTCCCCGGACGCCAGGCTCTGCCCTCCGCCTCCGGCCGCCGGTCCTGGGGAATGGACAGGCTGTGAGAGTGGCCTGGCGGCTCTGGCTCCCTCTGCTGTGAGGGAAACGGGGCTGTCGTGTGCAGGGCTACGAGCTGGACCCTTGTGGGTCCTTTCCAGCTCAGAATATTCTGCGAAACGCTGTGCGAAGGAAAGGCCGCAAACTGGCTATGCCAAAGCACTCGCATTCGTGCGAAGTGCCGAGCAAGGAAACACCGCGTGCGAATCCCAGGTGTGAGACGAGCAAAGGAGCTGCAGCCGGGCGGGCAGGGCAGGG